>CM076578.1:1612942740-1613087858 GCA_034641835.2 Pinus albicaulis | reverse complement strand
CAAGTTCTGGAGGTAGGTTAAGCAGGCATAATCTACAGATTCAACAATTAGGTCCTGATACAGTGACAAAGGTATCTACTTTTCACTTGGCAGGTGAAAACCAAACACAAGATTTACATAGAAAGATTTTTTTAAACCATCCAAGAGGCTATAGCAGGTAGCTCCATAAGTACATTGTGACACATCCCTCTGCGCATTCTATATTTGATGGTAATGTCAAGGTGAACAGGTAGGCATCTTCAATCTAGTTTTTGCTTCATAAATTTTGCAGTATAAGTTAGAAATTGAAAAAATTAACTAGTTTTATGTTTCCTCTATTGGGCTATTAATTCATTATTCTATAAATGCAAACATGTATGGGTATCTATATTTGTGAAGTTGTTTTCTTGGACATACAAGTCTTTGTATAAAAAGCATACAATGTAGATTTTTTTAAAGCATTTACTAAGACGTTAAGTCCTAAAAGTGCACAATGCCAATATGGTATAATCAATTGTACCTGTTGTTTTTTCACATTGATTAGTTGCTGTAATTAACTTAATTATGTTGAAATTTGGTTACCGAAGGACAAGTGGTTTATTATTTGTTTTGAAACTGAAAAATGATAAATATATCTTGATATTTCTCATCATAAGATATGTTGCTATCCCTTGCGTGCTTAGGGAAATTTTTGTAACAGAGTGAGATACCTGGCATTGGTTGGCTCATTAAGAACAGAGACTTTCAATTGCATTGTAATTTGGTTCCTTGTGTGCAGGTTACGCAAAGAATGAATCAGCCAATCATCTAAAGCAGAGGTTACACAGTGAACATAAACCTTGTAGCCATTCCAAGAACAGAGATCACATAATATATTGAGAAAATTACTAGCATATAAATATAATAAATAAAAAGTACGTTTATATATACATATAACAAAAACAAACCAAAAAAACATACATAAATCATCATTTCATAACTAAATAGACTCTTTCATGCACTTCCAAGGACCAACATATATCCTCATTAGTTACATCATGTCCAGGGAAGGATACACTTACAAAGGGTTAACCGGATCTTCTTCCGAAACTTGATATACAACTTAAGCTTTGGAAGCAATGAAGCACAAGGTAGAGGAACAGGCCTACCTCTACCTTCTCAATATATTATGTGATATTTATATGCTAATACTTGTAGCACAAGGTAGAGGAACAGAGGCCTAGTGGCCATTCTGGAGATAGAGTGCTCTGTACAAGTATGAGGTTCATCATAAACAAAATTCTGCAGAGGATCCGTGTTGGTCAAGCAAGTGGGTGGGCTATAAGTCCCTCATTTATGGATCATAAGGTATCAGAGCAGTTGCATCCTTGACCATGAAATCTTGCAGAACTTTCAACTGAACATTCAAACAAAGACGCAAAGTGGAAATGGGCTTACTGGAGCTGCTTGTGGCATTTATGGCCATAAAAGAATGGAAATGGATATTTATTCACTTTGTTTGATACTACACACAATATAAAAAGTACATATTTTGAGGCATTATGCTTCCATTAGATGACAAGAGTCTCTATTCTTCTTGAAAAATGAGATTATAAAGGATAGATTGAGCCAAGCAGGGATCAGAGAAGAGATTAACAAGTACAAAACCTTGGAGAGGTATGGTTTCCACCCACAATGGAAACACAAGTCTGATGCATCACATTTCCTTTGCATACAAGCATACTGTTTGTTCCAAACCACTCCATGGAAATAGAAATTATTACCTGTGTAAGTAATCCGAAGTTTACAAGAGATCCAAGACGAACATAAAAGATATTAGTCCCATGGTTGAAGTGAAAAGAATATGGTGCCACTGAAAAGAAAAACCCGGTACATAAGTGACATTCAGCCCCTGAAAAAATGATTTTAGGAATATTATGTTCAATATGCAAACTTATTCTTAAAAGTTATAAAACAACTAAGAAAGCAGAACGATGTGTGTTACCTGTGATTGATAAAGCATGCAACATTCCCATACTTGGTAGCATTAATAACATATGGTTGTACACCATCAATCAAATCACTTGTATCAATATGGGCGTCAATATCATATAGGTAGCTACAGCCTTCATTGTCATACCTAAATAGTAGTAATTTAGAACAAACAAGAAAAGCAGTGGCAGTAAGCAATAGGTGCATTCAATTAGAGAACCATTTATGATGAAGAAATAGGAAAACAGAATTTAATACAAGATAAAAATTTACCTTTATCCTCTTTTATTTGCTTCTTGATCATTTAAGACCTCTCCAAGGTAGTCACAAATGAATTTCCCATGTGAAATTTCTTGTGTAGCTCTAACTATCTAGCCCTAAAATCAAACAGAAAGACAGACCAAAACATTGAAATATAATTGGGGTCTTGTTGCACCTTGGTTTATTGATAATTTTGAAACCAAGCTTTTTGTTTTTGAAAAAATGCATTTGACATTAACAATTAAAGTTATTTACATTCTATACCATGATTGCATTTCAATAATGCTCCTAATGCTCTGTAGAGAAGGAGAATTCTTGAAAAGGCAGCCGATCAGAGAAAATTCCTCCTCATCCAACCCTGAAACCTTATACGCACTTTCTTGATATTTGTCGATAGTGGGAGGGTCAAGCTTCCTGTAGCTAGACTTGCTGCCTCAAAAGAATTGCTTTTCATGGAGAGTTCTTCAAGATTGGAAAAATGGCCAAGTACTATGAGCGAAGGCACGTGAATACTCCACCCACAAAGGGTAATTTTTCTCAGAAAGTTCCTGGTAGAAATACCTTCTAGTACATTAAGCCCTGTTGTGGAAAAATGCAGATCCCCGTAAGAATTTAGCTCCAAACTCAACATTGAGTTGTGTTTTGTAACATTCACCAACTTCGGGAAATTCATTGTTAATGTCAGGGGGATTTTATGGCGATTTCCTGAAAAATTAAAATACTTGAGACTCTAAGAAGAAATTTTCAAAGTGTTCAGGCCCATAGTACACGATCCAACTCTCAAATTTTCAAGAAGAGAGCATTTTTCTGCAAGCTGCTTGAGCATATCATCAATAATATAAACATATGATAGAAAACAAGTTCTAAGGTATCTGAAACCGGAAAATTCTGAAGGTTGTTTCAAATCAAAATCCGTGAGCTCCAAAAAAGTGAGGCAGTTGTAGGAAAACATAGAATTTGGAATGTCCATACGAAATGGAAGACTCAAAGTAATTTATTGCACTCTCTTTACAGATGCAGCCAAAAATGATTTCCATATTAACTGTTTATGTAGTGGCAAGTCAATATTTCCATATTTCCAATATGGATTGTTTACTGAAATTTCCAAACTTTCAAGGTCTTCATGATGCAAGTACAAGATGTTCTAGCTAGGGATCAAAATAGTGCAGGTAATATAACTTCCAGCTAGGGATCAAAACCCAGATCGAGATCGTATTTGGCTATTGTTTCCCTGGAGAGGCAGATCCAAGGAAAAGACACTTGTGGATCAGGCTTATAAGCTCCCAAAGAGGCCATTGTGAATTTGTTTCATCAGATTGGGTCAGTAATGGGTTGCCATCCCATAGAACCAATTACAAGCAGACCCATGAGACAAGATCCTGAAAAAAAAAACTAAAACTCCAACCAAAATTCTTGTTGTATTGAAGAAGAAGAGTACCTGTTTTTGGAGTTGTGGAGTTGAGAGCAATGCAAAGATCCTCACACTATCCATGGTGCCAGATCCATGAGCACAGCACGGGGCACAAATCTTCGGCATCCTTCCTCCAAACCTGCAATAGTATGGTTGCATCCTTCCTCAAAACCGGCGAGTACAGTATGGCCACATTCTCCCTCCTTCCCTGGACAAACCATGCAATCGGAGGGAAATGAACGAGGGAAATTAAAACTTTTGATATTTCAAAATTTTTGACATTTTGAAATGAAACACGTGTGTTTTCTAAGGCCACTCAAATTAATTTAAAAATATATATTTTTTAATAATTATAATAATTTCTAAATAATTAAAATAATTTCTAAATAATTAAATGTTTGTTTATTTCGATTTTTTAAAAATATTTACAATAAAAAAATAAAACATATCTTTTTGAGAAGAAATTAAAATTATATGAGAAAATAATGGACTGATTTTTGCATATAGTAATCCTTCTACCCTACTAAATCATCATGCTTTATTAAAAGGAGTTTTAAACTTTACACTATTAAATTATGTTGTATTTTAAATATTTGGAGTTTTAATCTCTCTCTTTTTTTTTTTTTTCTTTATAATTTATGTATTATTTTTTTGTTATTTTTAAGTATTACTTTAAAAGTGAAATTTACATTTTTTTTCTGTAATGATAGTAATCTATGTATTCATTCATTCAAATTAGATACATTTTCTATAATAAATAAGGACGATCTACACTCGCTGTTGGAACCACTGAGCAAAGAGTAGTTGATCTCTTTGATGGTCAATGCAGGTTCTTCATACCCTGCAATTGCAAAAGAAATTAAAGATGTTGCAAGAAAGGACCCGGCTCATCGGAAGCTGTTTGTGCGTGGATTGGCTTGGGAGACTTCTTCACAGACCCTATGTGATGCATTTGAACATTATGGGGAGATTGAAGAAGGCATTGTTATTATGGATAAGACATTATGAAAGTCACAAGGATTTGGCTTTGTCACATTTAAGAAATTGGATTCTGGTCAAAGGGAATTGAAAAAGCCTAGCAAGACTATTGATGGGAGGATTACTGTAAGATATCTGGTAGACGTGGCAAGCACAGGTCCTGGTCAAAGTACAGATCAGGCTCAAATGAAACTTTACATTGGTGGTCTTTCATATGACACAACCAATGATAAGCTTTTAGAAGTTTGTTCGAAATATGGAGAGATAGAAGAAGGTTCGGTTGCATATGATAAGAATACCAACAAATCCAGGGGATTTGCATTTGTGACATTCAAGACTGTGGAGGCTACAAATCAGGCTCTTAAAGAGGTTATGGGTTTAGAGGTTTACAGTTTAGGGGGTTAAATGGGTTAGGGGTTAATGGTTATATGTTTTGCAGTTTATGAGAAGTTAAATGATTTAAGGGTTAATGGTTAAGGGTTTAGAGGTTTATGGTTTAGGGGTTAAATTAGTTAGGGTATTAGAGGTTTAGGAAACCCTTGAAGCAAAAAATACTCATATAGATAATGAGCTTCAAGATAAAAATCCCATAGACATGAAGAGTGTCATACACCTTGTTAAAAAATGAGTAAATGAAATTGTGGATCTAAAAAAGAACTCTAGAGAAGATACCTCTATTTAAATAACTTACAAACCATATTGCAGAAAAAAATTACTTATTCAAAGCTAATTCGTCAAATTTGGAGGGCTTAGGGGATTGGGGGTTAGGGGTTGCGGGATTTAGGCACATTTGAGGTTAGAGGTTGAATAAGCCGGGTAGTAGTTGGGGAGGAGCTGAGGTTGGGAATGAGTTTGAGGCTGCAGTGCCCTCAAACAACGACGAGGGCGTGCCCGCTTGAATGAAGGCACAAAGAGGGCAAACGAAAAATGGGCCGCACGGACGTGCCTAAGGCACCCCATGCGTTCTGGCAGAAAATTTGATACGGCCACCCACAAAACTAAAACAACCCAACAGCGCATTTGAGCGGAGACACCCTCACATGGCGTGACATGATGCTACCGGGCGTAGAAACGAGCACAAGGGAAAAAAAGAAAATGGGCCGCACGAACGTGGAAAGCATAAAGTGCGATCACAACTCGGCAATTTGACGTGCTTTCCCACCCTCAAACGCGAAATGACCGGAGCCCAACACAAAAATGTGTTTGGGCGGTCGCCCTCAAAAATATGGTGCGCCCCGAGTAAACAAAACTGAGGAACCAAAAAAGAAAACCTGGTGGGGCGAATGTGCAGGCACCCCTTGCGGTGACAGAGGTATGAGAGTGTGACATATTTGGTCGGTCGCCCTCACACAGCGCAACACGGCGTGCACGACCGAACGAAGGCACAAGGGAGAAACTGGAAAAAAGGGGTTAAATGGGTTAGGGTTGGGAAATATGGTTTAATGGGTTATGGGTTAAGGGTTTAGAGGTGTGAAGTTTAGGGGGTTAAATGGGTTAGGGGTTTAGGGGTTTAGGGGGTTAAATGGGTTAGGGGTTAAGGGTTTAACGGTTAGTGGTTAAGGGTTTAGAGGTTTAGGGTTTAGGGGTTAAATGGGTTAAGGATTTAGAGGTTTATGGTTTAGGGGGTTAAATGGGTCATGGGTTGGGAATTAGGGTTTAACGGGTTAGGGTTTAAGGGGTTATAGGTTTAGGGTTTAGGGGGTTAAATGGGTTAGGGGTTTAGGGGTTAGGGGATTTAGCAGTTAAGGATTTTAGGGGTTAGAAGTTAGGGGCTAATGGGGTTAGTTTTTAGGGGGTTAGATGGGTTAGGGGTTAGGAATTAGGGTTTAAGGGGTTAGGGTTAAGGTTTTAATGGTTTAGGGTTTAAGGGGTTAGGGGTTAAGGGTTTATAGGTTTAGGCCGATTTAGGGAGTTAAATGGGTTAGGGGTTTACTAGGGGTTTAGGGGTTAAATGGGTTAGGGGTTTACTAGGGGTTTAGGGGGTTAAATGGGTTAGGGGTTAAGGGTTTAGGGGTTAAATGGGTTAGGGGTTTAGAGGTTTAGGGGGTTAAATGGGTTAGGGGATGGGAATTAGTGTTTAACGGGTTAGGGGTTAAGATGATAGTTTCATTGGTCTCTGTTTGTGTACATTAGTTTCTTATTATTTGCGTCTCAATGTAACAAGGATATAGTGAGAGGATTGGAGGGTAGAGAGAGAGAGAGAGAGGGATATTGGGGAAAAAAGAGGGAAGTCTAAGGAGAGAAAGGGAGAGAGAAGAAGGAAAAGAGATAGGACTTAAGAGAGAGATGGAACCAATATCATAGAAGAAATAATATGTGACCAAATTACTCTATATGGAGATGGGAGATAGGGGCACCCTACCTACCTACCTACCTACGTGTTCCCTTGGGCGGCCTCACACGGCATGGCCTAACACGACCCGACCCGACCCAACCTACCCAAACGTGTTTCCTTCAGCGCCCTTAATTACAATATGGCACGAATCGACCTGACCTAACCCGAACTCATTTCCAGCTAATTGGGTGCCATCACACGACTCGACTCGACCCATATGAATGTGTTTCCCTGGGTGGCCTCACACGAGAAGACTCGATCATGGCGCGACATGACGACCTCACATGGCATGACACGGAAAACGATGCCACAGGGGAGCAAACGATCAATGGGCTGCCCAAACGTGCACAAGGCACTCGAGTGGTCACAACTTAGCAAAACTGATATGAGCACCCTCGAACGAAACGACCCAACCCGAACGCACCCAGTCGGGTAACCTCACACGGCGCAACACGGTGTGCCCGACTAAACGATGCCACAATGGAGCAAATGAAAAACGGGCCACCGGAACATGCACAAGCTGGTACCCGGGAAGTCACAACTTAGCAAAACTGATACGAGCGGCCTCGAACGAAACAACCCGACCCGACCCAAACGCGCCCAGTCGGGCGACCTCACATGGCTTGAGACGGCGCGCCTGACAGAACGATGCCACAACGGAGTAATCGGTAAACGGGCCACCCGCACGTGCATAAGGCATCCAGGCAGTCACAACTTAGCAAAACTAATACGGACACCCTCAAACCAAACGACCCGACCCGAACGTGCCTGGTCGAGCGACCTCACACGGCGCAACACAAAATGAACCGGCGAACGATTCCACAAGGGAGAAAATAGAAAACTAGCCACCCGAACGTGCATAAGGCACCCAAGCAGTCACAACTTAGCAAAACTAATACGGGCGCCCTCGAACGAAATGACCCGAACTGAACGCACCCGGTCGGGCGACCTCACAAGGCGCGACACGGCGCTCCTGAACGAACGATGCCACAAGGGACCAAATGGAAAACGGGCCACCTAAACGTGCACAAGGCACCCGAGCGGTGATCACAACTTAGAAAAACTGATACGGGCACCTTTGAACGAAATGGCCCAACCTGAACGCGCTGGATCGAGTGACCTCACACGGCACGACACGGCGCGCCCAAACGAATGATGCCACAAGGGATCAAATGGAAAACGGGCCACCCGAATGTGCAAAAGCTAGCACCTGAGTGATCACAACTTAGCAAAACTGATACGGGCACCCTCGAACAAAACGACCCGGCCCGAACGTCCCTGGTCGGGCGACCTTACACGGAGGAACACGGCGCGCCCAAACGAACGATGCCACAAGGGATCAACTGGAAAATGGGCCACCCAAACGTGCACAAGGAAAATGGAAAATGGCAAACGGGCCGCCTAAACGTGCACAAGGCACTCAGACAGTCACAACTTAGAAAAACTGATACAGGCGCCCTCGAACGAAACGGCCCGACCCGAACCGAACGCACCTGGTTGGGCGACCTCACACGGTGCGACACGGTGCGCCCGACCGAATGATGCCACAAGGGAGCAAACGGAAAACGGGCCACCCAAACATGCACAAGGCACCAGAGTGGTCACAACTTACCAAAACTGATACGGGCACCCTAGAACAAAACGACTCAACCCGAATGCGCTCGGTCGAGCGACCTCACACAGCGCGACACGAAACGGACCGACGAACGATGCCACAAGGGAGAAAACAGAAAACGAGGCACCCAAATGTCCACAAGGCACCCGGGCAGTCACAACTTAGAAAAACTGATACGGGTGCCCTCGAACAAAACGACCCGACGTGAATGCACCTGGTTGGGCGACCTCACACGGTGCGCCCGAACGAACGATGCCACAAGGGAGAAAATGGAAAACGGGCCACCCGAACGTGCACAAGGCACCTGGTGGTGATCACAACTTAGCAAAACTGATACAGGCGCCCTCAAACGAAACGACCTGACTCGAACGCGCCCGGTCGGGTGACCTCACATGGTACGACACGGCGCGCCCAAACGAACAATGCCACAAGGGATCAAATGGAAAAAAGGACACCCAAATGTGCACAAGCTGGCACCCGAGCAATCACAACTTAGCAAAACTAATACGGGCACCCTCAAATGAAACGGCCCGACCCGAACACGCCCGGTCGGGTAACCTCACACGGTGCGACACGGCGCGCCCAAGTGAACGATGCCACAAGGGATCAAATGGAAAACGGGCCACCCAAACATGCACAAGGCAAACGGAAAATGGAAAACGGGCCACCCGAACGTGCATAAGGCACCCGGGTGGTCACAACTTAGCAAAACTGATACGGGCGCCCTCGAACGAAACGGCCCAACTCGACCCGAACGCGCTCGGTCAGGTGACCTCACACGGCCCGACACGACGCGCCTGAATAAAAAATGCCACAAGGAAGCAAACGAAAAAAGGGCCACCCGAACGTGCACAAGGCACCCGAGCGGTCACAACTTAGTAAAACTAATACGGGCCGCCCAAACGTGCACAAGGTACCCAGGCGGCCACAGCTTAGCAAAACTGATATGGGTTAGGGGTTTAGAGGTTTAGAGGTTAAATGGGTTAGGGTTTATATGGGTCAGGGGTTGGGAATTAGTGTTTAAGAGGTTAGGGGTTAATATGATAGTTACATTGGTCTCTGTTTGTGCACATTAGTTTCTTATTCTTTGCATCTCAATGTAACAATTTTGTAAGTATTGTTTCTTGTTGCCATGTCTTCTTTATTTATTAATTTATAGTATTTTTTAGCCATTTCTTTACATTTATTGACGAAAATGTCTATTGTAATCGAACCAAATGTATTTTCAATCTCTATTTTCAAACTTAGCCATAGTGTTGTCACACAATTTAAGTCTGGAGAATGGCCATCTGATGAAGTCTTAATAACCAAACTGCACCTCCTGACTACTCCAGAAAATCTTAAGTTCGAGTGTCCCACATTTATGAGAAATTTGGCTCTAATTATACTCTTACTCCACCTGACTGTGTTCTAGAAATACCCTTGTTTATTGCAAAAACAACCTAATGTTGTCAACCGTGTCCCTTAACAAACCAAGGAAACATTAGTGACTAAGAGGAATGGAAAGCACTACAAATATGAAGAGAGTACAAAAGACTAAGATGGTTTAAAGGATAAGCTTGAAGAATCTAGCAGTGTTGAAACAACTAAAAGTTGTCCCAAACAAATAGTTGATAATTCGAAACCTTCTTCTGTACCAGTCAAGCAAGACTATATTCATGTGAGAGCAAGAAGAGGCCAAGAGACTGATAGGCATAGCCTGGAAGATAGGGTATGGTTCCCTCTTTTTTATGAAATGTTTGATCTACATTTTGTCTATCGAAGATTAACCATTTTAACCTTGCCAACAAGGTGGACAAGGGGAGTCACAAGGGAGAGATGGAGATAAAATGAAGGAGAGGGGAGAGAAGGAATGGAGAGAGAGAGAGAGGGAGATGAGTGAGAGAGGTAGATCAGAAGGGTAAGAGAGGGAGATAGTGACACAAAGATGGAAGGGGGGCAGAAATAAGGATATAGGGAGGGATATAGTGAGAGGATTGGAGGGTAGAGAGAGAGAGAGAGAGGGAGAGGGAGATTGGGGAAGAGAGAGGGACGACCGAATGTGTTTCCTTGGGTGGCCGCATGACACGACACACCTAACCAGATGTGCACAAGGCACCCAAATGTGCACAAGGAGCCCAGGCGGTCACAACTTAGCAAAACTAATAATGGCGCCCTCGAACGAAATGGCCCGACCCGAACGCGCCCGGTCAGGAAACCTCACACGGCGTGACTCGACGCGCCCAAACGAACAATACCACAAGGGAGAAAACGACAAACGGGTCGCCTGAACATGCACAAGGCACCCGGGCGGTCACAACTTAGAAAAATTAATACGGGCGCCCTCGAACGAAACGACCCGACCCGACCCGAACGCGCCCGGTCGGGTGACCTCACACGGTGCGACATGATGTGCCCGATCGAACGATGCCATAAGGGAGAAAATGGCAAACGGGCCACCCAAATGTGCACAAGGGACTCAGGCAGTCACAACTTAGAAAAACTGATATGGGTGCCCTCGAATGAAACGACCTAACCCAAACGTGCCCGGTCGGGCGACCTCACACGGCACGACACGGCACGCCCGAACGAATGATGCCAGAAGGGAGAAAATGGCAAACAGACCACCTGAATGTGCACAAGACACCCCGGCAGTCACAACTTAGTAAAACTGATACAGGCGCCCTCGAATAAAATGGCCCGACCTGACCCGAACACGCCCAGTCAGGTGACCTCACATGGCCCGACACGACGTGCCCGAACGAACAATGCCACAAGGGAGAAAATGGAAAACAAGCCACCCGAATGTGCACAAGGCACTTGGGCAGTCACAACTTATCAAAACTAATACGGGCACCCTCGAACGAAACGGCCCGACCCGACCCGAACGTGCCTGATCGGGCGACCTCACATGGCGCGACACGACGCGCCTGACCGAACGATGCCACAAGGGAGAAAATGGCAAACGGGCCACCCGAACGTGCACAAGGCACCCAGGCGGTCACAACTTAGCAAAACTGATATGGGCACCCTCGAACGAAACGGCCCGACCCGACCCGAATGTGCCCGGTCGGGCGACCTCACACGGCGCGACACGATGCGCCCGAATGAACGATGCCACAAGAGAGAAAATGGAAAACGGGCCACCCGATCGTGCACAAGGCACCCGGGCGTTCAAAACTTAGCAAAACTGATACGGGCATGCTCAAACAAAACGGCCCGACCCGAACACACCCAGTCGGGCGACCTCACACGGCGCGACACGGCGCACCTGAACGAATGATGCCACAAGGGAGAAAATGGAAAACGGGCCACCCAAATGTGCACAAGGCACCCGAGCGGTCACAACTTAGCAAAACTGATATGGGCACCCTCGAACAAAACAACCCGACCTGACTATGCCCGGTCGAGCGACCTCACACAGCGCGCCCGAACGAACGATGCCACAAGGGCGAAAATGGCAAACAGACCACCCAAACTTGCACAAGACACCCAGGTGGTCACAACTTAGAAAAATTGATACGGGCGCCCTCGAACGAAATGGTCTGACCCAACCCGAATGCGCCCGGTTGGGCGACCCCACACGCTGTGACACGGCGCGCCCGACCGAACGATACCACAAGGGAGAAAATGGCAAATGGGCCAACCAAACGTGCACAAGGCACCTGGGTGGTCACAATTTAGCAAAACTGATATGGGTGCCCTCGAACGAAACGGCCCGACCCGACCCGAACGCGCCCAATCGAACGACCTCACACGGCGCGACACGACACTGCGCCCGAACAAACGATGCCACAAGGGAGAAAATGACAAACGGGCCACCTGAACATGCACAAAGCACCCAGGTGGTCACAACTTAGCAAAACTAATACGGGCACCCTCGAACGAAACGGCCCGACCCAAATGCGCCCGATCAGGCAACCTCACACGACGCAACACGACACGCCCAAACGAACGAGGCCACAAGGGAGAAAATGGAAAATAGGCCACCCGAACGTGCACAAGACACCTAAGCAGTCACAACTTAGCAAAACTAATACGGGCGCCCTCGAACAAAACGGCCCGACCCGACGCGAACACGCCCGGTCGAGCGACCTCACACGGCGTGACACGACGCGCCCGAACGAACGATGTCACAAGGGATCAAACGAAAAATGGGCCACCCGAGTGGTCACAACTTAGAAAAACTGATACAGGTGCCCTCGAACGAAACAGCCCGACCCGACCCGAACACGCCCGGTCGGGCGACCTCACATGGCACGACACAACGCCCCCGACCGAATGATGCCACAAGGGAGCAAACAGAAAATGGGCCACCCAAACGTGCACAAGGCACCCAAGTGATCACAACTTAGCAAAACTGATATGGGCACCCTCGAACGAAACGGCTCTACTGAACCTGAATGCGCCCAGTCAAGTGACCTCACACGGCGCGACATGACACGCCCGAACGAATGATGCCACAAGGGATCAAATGGAAAATGGGCCACCTGAACGTGCACAAGGCACCCAGGCGGTCACAACTTAGCAAAACTGATATGGACGCCCTCGAACGAAATGGCCTGACCCGACCCGAACGCGCCCGGTCAGGCGACCTCACACGGCGCTACACGACGCGTCCGACCAAACGATCCCACAAGGGAGAAAATAGCAAACAGGCTGCCCGAACGTGCACAAAGCACTCGGGTGGTTACAACTTAGCAAAACTGATATGAGCGCCCTCGAACAAAACGGCCCAAACCGACCCGAACACGCCTGGTCGAGCGACCTCACATGGCACGATGTGACGTGCCCAAACGAACGATGCCACAAGGGAGGAAATGGAAAACGGGCCACCCGAA
Source organism: Pinus albicaulis (assembly GCA_034641835.2). NCBI lineage: Eukaryota > Viridiplantae > Streptophyta > Pinopsida > Pinales > Pinaceae > Pinus > Pinus albicaulis. The sequence goes on along the minus strand of CM076578.1, from coordinate 1,613,074,488 downwards.
CATGCACAAGGCACCCGGGCAATCACAACGTAGCAAAACTGATATGGGCACCCTCGAACGAAATGGCCCGACCCGAACGTGCCCAGTCGGGCGACCTCACACGGCGCGACACGACGCGCCCGACCGAACGATGCCACAAGGAATCAAACGACAAACGGGCCGCCCAAACATGCACAAGGCACCTGGGTGGTCACGACTTAACAAAACTGATATGGGCGCCCTCGAACGAAATGGCCCAACCCGACCCGAACACGCCCGGTCGGGCGACCTCACACGACGCGACACGACGCGCCCTACCGAACGATGCCAAAAGGGATCAAACGGCAAACAGGCCGCCTAAACATGCACAAGGCACTCGGGGATCACAGCTTAACAAAACTAATACAGGCGGCCTCGAACAAAACGACCCGACCCGAACGCACGCAGTCGGGCGACCTTACATGGTGCGACACGACGCACCTGACCGAACGAATATTGCACAAGGGAGAAAACAACAAATGGGCCACCCGAACATGCACAAGGCACCCGGATGGTCACAAATTAGAAAAAATCATACAGCTGCCCTCGAACAAAACGGCCCGACCCAAACGCGCCTGATCAGGTGACCTCATATGGCATGACACGACGCGCCCGACCGAATGATGCCACAAGGGAGCAAATGGAAAACGGGCCACCCAAACATGCACATGGCACTCGAGCAGTCACAACTTAGCAAAACTGATATGGGCACCCTCGAATGAAACAACCTTACTCGAACGCGCCTGGTTGGGCGACCTTGCACGGCGTGACACGATGCGCCCAACCGAACGATGCCACAAGGGAGAAAACAGCAAACGGGTTGCCCAAACGTGCACAAGGCACCCTGGCGGTCACAACCTAGAAAAAATGATACGGGCACCCTTGAAAGAAACGGCCCGAACCGAACGCGTCCATTCGGGCAACCTCACACAGCGCGACACCATGCGCCCGACCGAACGATGCCACAAGGGAGCAAATGGAAAATGGGTTGCCCAAATGTGCACAAGGCACCCAGGCAGTCACAACTTAGCAAAACTGATACGGGCGCCCTTGAACGAAATGGCCCGACCCGAACGTGCTCAGTTGGGTGACCTCACATGGCGCGACACGACGCGCCTGACCGAACGAATATGCCACAAGGGAGCAAATGGAAAACAGGCCTATGGTGTATGACTACGGGTGAAGCCACTCGATGGTGTATGACTACAGGTTTTTTGTGGTTGGTAGACCTAGATGATTCATAACCTCTGCTAAAATGAAGTTCTTTTGGCTCTTGTTTTCGACAATGATCTGCAGCAGAGAACCCTTCACCCACATCTATAAGTGGAAGAGGCGATCCCCCTCCTTTGGATCTTCGGGCTCATCCTTATGGATCTTGGTGGTGGTAACAGTGGCACTGGGCTCTACATCAATCATATGCTTCCCTTTGTCATTCCCCTTACCAGGTTCTGACTTAGAATCAGAGCATGCATCTTGTTAGCACTCATTTTTTCACCCTCGAAAGTTGTCTTTCATGATCATTTTCTCGCTATGATTCCTTATGCCTTCAATATATTCACCATTTTCCATCATTATCATATACCTCGATTTTTCTAAAAAGCCCTAAATTACCCCAATCTGGTCATTTGCATGCTAAAATATATGAAATCCTATTTTTCCTAAACTACCTTAATGATTGTCCTATCTATTTCCCTCTTTTGCCATTTTTGTAAAAAATCTCAAAATGCCCTAATCCTATCGTATTCTAGCTTATTTTATTGGGCAAATAAAAAAGTGTATATCAATTTTATATTTAATATAAAATTGCTCATATTCTATCTTATTTTATTGGGCAAATAAAAAAGTGTATATCAATTTTATATTTAATATAAAATTGTTTATATTTTTAATAAAATTGTGGGCTTTTCACAAATTGTTTATATTTTTAATAAAATTGTGGGCTTTTCACAAATTGTTTATATTTTTAATAAAATTGTGGGCTTTTTACTCCCAATAAAAAAGTGTATATCAATTTTATATTTAATATAAAATTGTTTATATTTTTAATAAAATTGTGGGATTTTTACAAATTGTTTATATTTTTAATAAAATTGTGGGCTTTTTACAAATTGTTTATATTTTTAATAAAATTGTGGGCTTTTTACAAATTGTTTATATTTTTAACAAAATTGTGGGATTTTTACTTCATCGAGCCCCTGGCTCAGCCCAAGCACCTACACTAATCACCACAGAACCGAGGCCAAGAACCACAAACTAAACCACAACCAAATCCAAGTCATGACGGGAAGGGCCGAGCGCATGCACTGAGTCCCAATTAATTCTATGAGTGTGCATAGCCTTCGACTCGTAGTCGAAACATGTAAAACCTCAACACGTATATAAACACCAATATCGCTTATATTCCCAGTGAATGTGGGATTATCCCACTGAACACCTTTGCCACCAACCATCGCAAGAGCGACACTCTGCCACCAACCATCGCAAGAGCGATACATTGCCACCAACTGTCGCAAGAGCGACACTTTGCCACCAACCATCGTAAGAGCGACACTTTGCCACCAATCGTCGCAATATCTATGTCTTCCTCTAAATGTCGCAATAGCGACACCTTCCTCTAAATGTCGAAATAGCGACACCTTGTCTCTGTAACATCACAATAACGACATATTTCAGAAATCCACTGCAATTACGACGCTTTTTCGCAAACATCGCAACACCGACACTTACCTCTAAGTGTCGTAATACCAAAACTTGTCTACAAATTTCGGTATAGTGACACTTTGTGGCGGGATTTGAAAAATTGATAAAATTTGGGGAAATTTCCGACATTTCGTCAAAAGTATCAGAACTAAAGTGTCGAAATTTCCTCCAAATGTACTAATGCTCCTTGCATGTCCTCACGGGCAATGGAAATAATAACTCAGGTAACCCATTGGTTCCCGAATGCAAAATATACTACTATCAGAGTGTTCGGGTCCCTCAAAGCCACTCACGCACTGCCCAAGTTTGCGACAGACAAACTCCTGCTCCAGGAAATATGCTATCAGATGTCTGGAGGGTTCACCAAAGTGCTAACCAAAGGCAAGAAAAATCCATGGCCAACTCTACCACTCACCATTGGTCCCTATATAGTCAAAGATTTCAGAGCGGTGGAGGTAGAAACTGAGCATATGAAAGGATTCCATTTTCCCACTATGGCGCACCGGATGTAACCGTAACAGGATCATCCCCGCACATTGTAAACGAGCCAAATTCAGGTGAAGCTATCAACACATTGACTGCTCCATTGAAGACAGGATCTGAAACGAGTACAATAAAGATAGGGAGTATGCCCCAGATGAATCTGTCAATCAAGAAGGTCAGGAAGGCCAAGATGGCCAGACCTTAGAAGAAAGAGCAAATACCACGGGGGGAGCTTCTTCATCCAAGGGAACAACTATAGAGACAGTACCCGATCTCATGGAGCAATGAGAAAGAGAGGCTAAAGCTCAGAAGGAGGCTAAAGAGAAGGCCAAAGAAGAACAGGAAAATAAGGGGAAGCAGGTAAAATATGACCCAAAAAAGATGAAGAAAGAAGAAGCTCGCAAAAGGAAATAGGGAGAGAAGAGGAAGAAGGAAGAAGAGTGGAAAAGGAAAGAGGAGCAAGACAGGACTGAAAGCAAACGCCGGTTAAAATAAAGCCAAGATAAAGCGGAAGCCGAACGACTCATAAAGGAAGAGCAGGACAGACTGACGGCTGAACAAAGGAGGAAGGAGAAAGAATATAGGAGGGAAAAAGACAATACAACCGAAGAGGAATAGGGCAGCAACATACCTCCTCCTGATACTGGTATCGAGATGCTTCAAACAAGCCCTATGAGTATAGCTTGCATTGCCCTCTCAGAATTGGGCATTTCTGTGGAACAAGATGAAGAAGCATTTCATCTTACCAGGATCTCCTATGACCAATTCTCACACAAGATTTGGCAAGAAAAGAGGATATGCCTAGCACGAGACCGCACTACACTTCTCACAACTACCACTAGCAAGGATATCGTGCTAGACACTTGGACGAATCCAGTAATGATCGCCTCATCCGGAAAAAAAAATTGCAGCTACCACGAAGGATAATGTAAGCAGGATGAGCAAATAAATTGTGGCTTTACAGAACATGCTGCGGGCTTCGGAGCAGAAAACAACAAAGGCAGAGCTGGAAAAGAAATCATTGGAAGAAGAGGTACAGCAGCTGCAATCTCGCAGCACTTCCTCAAATGAAACAACACTAACCATCCAAGGAGAGGTGGTCACACTAGAAGTCACTATAAGGCAGGTGTATAGAGAGATGTTTTCTATAAAGCAAACTGTTGCACGACTGTTGAAGGCTCAGGCCGAAACAAAGAAAAAGAACGCCTAGCTTAAAGAAGCCTACACTGCTTTAGATCGCATCCTGGAATGGTCCAATGCATACCCACAAGCTCCAGCTACCTTGCCGAAGAGGGACTGGATCAGTACCCAGAATGATAAAGCTCAGATCTAAATCGGGGTACAATCTAAGGAAAAGCTTGTCAAAGATCTGGAGAAGGTAATGATCGCGTATGATCACTTGATCAGTGGCATAGAATCACTGGCCGAGTTACATCACATTCCTCCCCTCGGCCCTCTGAGTGAAGATAGGACTTGGTAGCAAATCGATCAAGATATTAAAGCCTTCATGCAACCCATCAAGCAAGCAATAGCTTCATGAGATCTACAGGCATAAAGGGAAAATCTAGTCTAGTTTATTGTGACACCAATGCGAATCTACACTAAGTTGGAATCCTTGTAAAATCATATTAATATCAAAAGAGATACCCTGATTCCAAACGCACTCGAATGAATACACAGATTAAAGCAAGACACACCTCTGGTCACCCCGATTGCTGCAGATTATCAAGCGTGGCAGACCTACCTCCAAGACCAGCTACAAGTGATCATTCCCGACCTAGAAATCACTCAGCTCATAAAATGATCAAGGCATTGCACAGGTCGCAGAACAAAGAAGGTTGCAAGTTGCAGAATCTATCAAGTCGCAGGTCACATGTCGCAGGTCACAGGTCGCAGAATCCACCAAGTAGCAGGGTAGCCCAACAGTCCGGAAGGCGGAAAGTCAGAAGCCAAAAGGGAAAGTTTTGTGTTACAAATATCTCCTTCGGGAAATTGTAAAGGACCTTTTGTTTGGGACTCAAAGAGATATAGAGCATTGTATAGAAGGACTACAGATTTTTGAGTATGAATACAAGCATTTGTTAAACTCCATTTTTGGATCTGATGTTGGTAAATGTTTGAGCACTATGAGTATTTTGTTTTCAGTTTCTAACATCTTTTGATTAATGAAACTGTGTCTCCAATTACTTCATTTATGCATTATATTTTTCTAAACATGTGTTAATGGTGCTAAGTTTATTTCACTTTCTCAATGAATGTTAATAACTTTTTTTACTGACATTTATATTATCACTAAAACCATTTAAGGAAGTGAAGGGTGTTATGCCATAAATAATTGTTTCTTCTGTGGTTATAACAACGTACAAGCATGACCCTAATGATATGTTGTTGACAGCATTTCCTTCGGCCCCATGCTTTATAATTTAGCTTGCTACGCAGAGTGATGTATGTTCATTTAATTCATCAATCATGTGTCTTGTATCATCCGAATAAGCTTGTGTCCGCAGTTTTATAGATTCCTACTAAGACCCAAGGAAAGGAGGATTAAGCAGTAGCGGGACCCACACCCCGGACGGGATCCCTATTCCAAATGGTTTAGAGTCTAGTTGGGACTTTTTATTGGGGAGATCCCCTGCTATTGGCCAGATATATTTTCCCGTCAACATAATTGGCACTAGAAGGAGGGCCTATGGAAGCCTCCTAGTACACGAGTAATATTCTATTACAAACTCCCCAAGGGGAGGTCATACACGATGACACCAGTCCTCCCCCTTTATAAAATGCCCAAGGGGAGGAAGCTCCTTATTATGAGGTTACGAGGGATCAATTAAGAGTTCTACACCCGATTACCCGCAACCTCATCAAAGATTTTCAAGTCACTCCAGTCATGAGTTTTCTAACCCATACCAGGACCCCTGCAGCTAACCTCACTCACAACAGTGCCCTTGTAAATACCCTGCCCCAATTGATAAATCTAATGGTTGAAGACCTCGCAACGACAGTTGAGAATAATGAACCTATTACTGGGCCCCAAGGAGCAGAAGAGGAAGGTCCTGACATGAATGGACCCCATGCTGACCTTCAGCCTAACCAAACCCAAAATTACAACAACCAAGTCCACCTTCCACCAGGGAGGGGCGAGGGAAATAGAGGCCAAGGGAATAGAGGTCAGGGAAACAGAGGCCATGGCCAAGATCACCATACCGCCCACCGCCATCAAAACCAAAATAGATCCCCCATATACAATTGGAGAAACCTTAGAAATATGGCAAACTGCGAGGGACGTCAAGACGAGCACTCCCACCAGGAAGGAGAAGCATCCACGTCGGGTGCGGCAAGTGAATCTGAGTCATAAATAAGGCACCACGAGCATGCCAGGAGGGTACAACCACTTTATTGGATGGCCCAATATCCATTAGATCTCTAGGGCCCCCTTCATGACATGCCTAGACACCCTAAAAAACATCTTCCCAAGTTTGACCCTGAGAAAGGCACGCTGGCCGAAGACCACATAAGCAACTTCTACCTTTCATTGCAAATAATGAGAGTCCAAACAAATGATTTCACCTACCTTCTTTTTCCCCATACCCTTGAGAACAAAGCAGCCACCTGGTATCAGTCTCTCCCAAGTGCTTCCATAACTTCATGGGATCAATTTCGTCGCACTTTCCTTCAGAAGCTTTCGGAGGACAAGACCCCCTCCATGCTCCTCACAGAGTCGAGTACACTCAAGTGCCAAAAGAAAGAGAAGGTCAAAGATTTTAATGAACTTTTTGCCACCATATTAAATAAATTCCCCCCCAGCTTGGCATTGGATGACTCCATCACCATAGACTACTACACAAAGGCTTTTCCCAGAGACATCGTCGTATTCATAAAGCACGAGGAAAGGGCTACCCTTGCAGCAAATTAAGCCACTGCCCTTGACGTAGAAAAGGACATGCTTTCCACAGGGGTCATCAACCATGAAGGTCGAGACGATCACAAACCTGCCTCGAAGAAGAACCAGTCTTCCACATTCAAAACTGGGGATAAGGACAAAGATACTTTTTACTTCGAAGGTATAGCAAATTCCATTAATTTATTAACCAATGAAGTCTCTGATCTAAAGAGAAAAGGCATTGAACCCGCTACTGGCACCAAGACACAAAAGCCTTTTTTCATAAAGAATACCCCCACAATCAGATGGCCTCCATCAAACACAAATGTTGTTCTTAACATGGAAGAAATCAGAAAAGATCATTTTTGTTCTTTCCACCAGGCTGCCCATTCCGAGAAGACATGCCCCCAATGGATTGGCAGCATGACTGCAGTAGTGAATCAGCTCTTAGAAAATCAAACCCTAGGGGAAGTATGCAAATATGATGCCTCAGAAAATGAAGAAAACCTGCCCCTAGATGAAGAACCAAGATATACCATCCTTGCATTTGATGTGATCCATGGGGAAAGCACCTATACCATCACCGACATTAACGTGGCCGATGATCCTAAAGCCAAACCTGTGCGAAACTATGGCCTAAGAAGCAAAGGAATAGTCCCTGAACAGTCCTTTGAAGAGAACAGGAGGGCCTTCTTAAGGAAAATCTTACCCCCAGGGAATGAGCACCAAGCTGCTATTCCTGAGAATTCTGCTCCTACCAACACCTGAACAAACCAAAAGAGAAAATTGCCAGTAGGGTCACCCAAAACCCCCGCTGAGGCTATTCCACACTCTGATTCTGGTTACAACATTGTTGAGGACATGAAGAAAACTAGAGCCAACATCTCTCTCTATGAGCTCGCCCGCATCACCAACCAACGGGAGCTTATTTTCAAAGCCTTTGCCAATGCCTCGACAACCAAACCCATGAGCAACACATTTTCCCAAGCTAGTGCAAGCCTCCAATCTATTGTGAACATCGTAAATCCGAACTCTAGGGGATCTACTCCCCCCTTTCTCCTGTCTTTAGAAATCTTTAACTTTAACGTTCATAACTTCTTGGTCGACTCTGGTACATCCACAAATTTCATGCCCCTATCTATCTGCAAGAAGTTAAACATTCGCCCAGAGAAAAATAAAGCTAGGATTATTCATCTCGACAGATTGCAATTTCCCACTATACGTGAACTAAATAATGTCATCATCCGCCTATCTTCCAACTCTGGAGTCCACCAGTGCATAGACATAGTAGTCGTAGACATCCCAGAAGCCTATGGTCTCTTGTTAAGAAAGGAATGGTCCAATAAACTACAAGGATACTTCGCTACCAATTGGTCTCACCTATGGCTTCCCTACAAGGGTCGAAACAACCAAATTAGAGTTAAGAGTGAACCTTATATGAAACATATTGTGACCGACTTGGACGCTACCAATGAACTTGTCAGCTTTTCCCACGAAGAGCTTGACATGTGTTTCTTAGATGCCATCTTTAGATGTTACCGTCCCCCTCAGTCCCCGGTAAACCTAGAAGTCAAATCAGAGCTAATGCTCATCGTTGAAGACCTAGCTGTACCCATCATAAACAAAACTGAAATATCTCCCCATCCCATGGTTCCAGAGAAACCAGAAGATGATGTATGGACCTTGTATTATGACAGCTCCAAGACGCATGACGGAGCAGGTGTGGGCTGCATCCTATTGGACCCATAAAAGAACAAGTCTTTGATCTCATGCTAGCTATAATTTCAATGCACCAACAATATCGCCGAATATGAGGCCTTAGTCCTTGGACTCAAAAAAGCGTTGGACCTAAAGGTGAAATGCTTAAAGGTTATCGGAGACTCCAAAATCATCACTCGCCAGGTATGCAATACCATCCATTTCTTATCTCCGCACTTGAAAGCTTACCAACAAGAGGTATGGCGTTTAATTTCTTCTTTTGATGCATTTGGTATTAAATCTGTGCTTAGGATGCATAATGCGGAAACTGACACTCTGGCTAACGCTGCTGCTAGGTTCACCCCTCTAAGGGATGGTTTTTCTATTGAAATAGTGTATAAACCATCTATTCCAGATAACATCACTAATTTACGTGTCTTTGATGATTATCAACAGGTACTTTAATTCATGCTCAACATCGAGGTAATCAAAGACACGGTGATAGAAGAAACGGACCATAATCAAGCCTTGCAAGAAGAACGAGAGAAACACAAGGAAAATCCCATGCCCAAGGGAATAGTGTCACTTGAAAATTTGTTTGATCTGTAGAACCGTTTCCACGGACCCCCAAACACTAAAGTACAGAGCTCCACTCTAGCACATAAACAGGTAAACTTAGGGATAGATAATGACCTGAAGTTCGTCAACCTCGGGAAGGATTGTTCCGATTAGGAGAGGCAAGCTTTCACCGAACTATTCTGGAAACACCGAGACGTGTTTGCTTGGACATATGATGAACTGCATACTTATAACACTCGAATTATTCAGCATGTGATCCCTATGAAGGAAGGAGTGAAGCCTTTCCAGTGAAAGCTAAGAAAAGTGCACCCTACGCTGGAACCAATGATTCAAAAAGAACTTAAGAAGCTTTTCGATGCATACATAATCTTCAAAGTCCGACACTCCACTTGGGTATCGAATCTGGTTCTGGTACGAAAAAAAATCTACTGAGATCCATTTGTGCGTGGATTTCTGAAATCTAAATAGAGCCTCAGACAAAGATAACTACCCAGTTCCCCCTATGGAACAGATACTGCAAGCCGTATCCGGATCGGAGATGTTCTCGTTGTTGGATGGTTTTTGTGGGTATAACCAAGTATTGGTAGTTGAACCTGACAGATTAAAAACTATGTTTCGGACTAAATGGGGGACTTTCGCTTTTAGGCGCATGCCCTTCGGATTGATAAATGTTGGGGCAACATTCCAACGGGCTATGGACATAGCTTTCTGAGGTCTAATAGGACAAAGCGTGGTAGTATACTTGGACAACGTCATCATGTTTTCAAAGCATAGAGGTGATCACTTACGTCACCTGAGGCATATTTTCAAAATATGCAGAAAGTATGGGATCTCACTCAACCCAAAGAAAAGTGTCTTTGTTGTGTCTGAGGGGAATTTGTTGGGTCATATCATAACTAGGAACGGTATAGTTATAGATCTTGAGTGAGAGAAGGTCATCGCACAGATTCCACCTCCTAGTAGAAAAAATGCCATGCAATCCTTCCCTGGGAAAATCAACTTTGTACGGAAATTCATATTAGATTTTTCCCAAATAGTCAGGCCTTTCCAAGGGATGATTAAAAAGAATGCAAGTTTCAAATGGAATCCACCCGAGAAGGAATCATTCGATAACATCAAGCAGCCATTGTCGAAGCACCATCCCTCCAAAGCCTAGACTTCTGTAAAGGTTTCATATTATATACCTTTGCCTCAGATTCATCACTCGCGGCTGTCCTCACACAGAAAGATGATAACAATGATGAATGACCCATATCATTCACGAGTACTGGTTTGCAAGGTGTTGAACTGAATTACCCCGAGATTGACAAGCATGCTTACGTAGTATACAAAGCGGTCAAGCATTTCCGGCCACACATCTTAAAGAACCATGTCACGGTGTTCGTCCCCAACCCAGCTGTTCGCTCACTTTTCGTGCAGCAAGAGCTGGGTGAAAGACGAGGAAAATGGATGACATTTCTCCAAGAGTATGACCTGGAGTTCAAACTAGCACATACTGTCAAAGGTCAAGGACTCTGACAAATGGCCATGGAGGCTGCAAACTCACATGGGGGAAAAGAAAAATGCTGGGAGCAAGAAATCGACATGTATCAGATTGATCACGTGCCTCAGCAGGGAAACCTTTCTTGGTACTCCGAAATTTTTAAATATTTGGCCCACGGTGTTATGGATCTTGTTTTAACTGCTCGCCAGAAACGGGCAATAAGGCTGAAAGTTGCATCCTACTAGTTAGTACAAGGAAAAATTTTCAAGAAACATTACAATGGAGTCCTACTACGCTGCCTGGAACACGCTGAAGCACAAAGCGTCCTGACCGAACTACACGATGGACCAACCGGAGGACATTATGCAGGTGATACCACTGCCCACAAAATCATGTGTGCTGGCTACTATTGGCAAACACCCTTCAAGGATGCTCACGCATATGTCCAGAAGTGTATTCAATGTAAAAATTTCACCAATCGGGAAACACGGCTAGCCACTCCATTACAGTCGGTGGCAATAGAGGAACCTTTTCAACAATGGGGGTTGGACATGATTGGAGAAATATTACCACACTCCTCCAAGCAACATCGGTATATCCTCACCGCTACCGACTATTTCACCAGGTGGGTTGAAGCGATACCACTACTCCAAATCAATGATCAAGAGGTAATAGAGTTTTTCACTCATTGTATCATGACCAGGTTTGGCATTCCAACCTCCCTTGTTTTTGACAATGCAACTTATTTTTCGTCTTTCAAGTTGTATGATTTTGCTTTGGAAAATGGTATTGTACTTAAACAATCTGCAAACTATTACCCCCAAGGGAATTGGTTAGCCGAGTCGACTAATAATAATCTTATCCGCATCATCAAAAATACCCTGTTTTCCCACCAACGAAACTGGCATAACACCCTCCATAACGCCCTTTGGGCTAATCAGGTCACAACCAAATCTTCGCTCGGAACCTCCCCATTTTTTCTTGTATATGGAAAAGAGGCCATCCTTCCTCCCCACCAATCTCTCCCAGCCCTCCAGTTGTCCCAAGAGACCCATGGCACCCCATGCCCCACCTTGCAAACCCGAATCGACACATTATTGAAACTAGAGGAGGAAAGGAAAAAACCACGAGAAAAATTTGTCATCCACCAAAGTTAGATTAAGAGATGGTTTGATAAAAATTCCACCAGGAATAAAATTTTTGAAGTAGGAGACCTTGTTCTTAAATGGGATAAAGCTCAAGAGGAGAAAGGGAAACATTCCAAATTCCAAGCCCTTTGGACAGGTCCATTTCAGATTAAAGAGAAGCTAGGTTCCCACACTTTCATATTTCAAAATCTAGAGGGAATAGTCGAGGTCCTCTTGGTAAACGGGCGTGACCTCAAGCACTACTTCACTTAATGGCCCTAGGAGGGCCGTCACCGCCCCTGTACAAAAAAAATTTGTTTTTTGTTTAGTTTTCAGTTTTTCATTTCCCGCAATAAAAGCGCTTATTCAATCAGTGCCTTAGTATAAGTTTCCTTCTAAGAACTTCAAAAGGCGGAAGGCATTGTATAAGTCACACAATTGGCATGCTGCGCCAGGATCTCGGCTAATGAAAAGTCTCTCCTGAAAATCACAAAAAGTGGCAGGAGCTTGTCTGTGGTTGACACCCAAAGGCAAAACATGACCTAGTCCGGGATACTAAGCACAGATAGCTCACCTAGAAAGCTTGAAAGGGTGTCTGTGAAAAGAAAGTTGGTTAACGTGGCAACTAGACTGAAAGGGAACAGGGCTAACTTCGGGTGACGCAAGGATATCCGGGAAAACCTAAAGTCTTCATACAGACCAGGAGCAACCTATCTTGCAAATAAAATAAGTCAGGATCCCTCATCCTCCCAGGAAAAATTTCCTCTATCAAATAAGTGCCCTGAGCACATCTAAATAAGTGCCTTGAGCACATTTAAAATAAGTGCAGTAGCACACCAATAAAGAGTAAAGGATTGAGAAAGGATTCTTGCATAGAGAGGCAATGTGACGACTCTGCCGGGGTACTAAGCAGGCTCGCCAGCAACAGAGCAACGTCTGTGACTCCTAGGCAGTGACTCTGCCAGGAGCGCGAGGTTCGCAGGCAGCGGAGCAACACAATGAGGAAAAAATAACCATACCGAATCCTAGAAATCCTTGAAGTAATCGGTCCGAAATCTAGAATTAAAAGCTCGGTCAACCAGCACCTAAACAGGCAAGCAGGCAAAGCAACCTTGCAAGGTACAAAAGGCAAAAATAATGGAAACCTAAGGGTGAAAGGAACAACCTGCTAAGGGCCCCTCCCCCCCCCCCACAAATATAAATCATTAGTAGAGATTATGGACCCTACCAGTGAATCACCATTTGTTGTAGCCTCTACAACACCGTCCAAAAAATTCACCATCTAAAATTTTTTGGGGCCCCCTTAGCATCGAAAAGCTAAGTCAAAATCTAAAGTTCAAGTCTATTTCAGGGAAGCCTTGAGTCGCAGAGTCACAGAATAGGTACTTTTTCCATATTTATGACTTAGCGACCCTGCAACCTATTAGTTTTTCACGTCGCCAAGTCGCAAATATCATTCAAACCTCAAAATCGCGACCTAGCGACCTTGCGACCCTGCGACCCTCTAGGTCACAAGGTCACGGGGTCGCGAGGTCGCCACTCTCTTAAGTACGGGACAGTTGCGACCCAGTGACCTCATTAATTTTTCGCACGCGCGACCCTTTTATAAATAGGGAGGTTGCTTTGTCGCATTTCACTCGTGTGAAGAAGAAGGAAAACGCCACTGACAGTCAGACTGGAACGCGTTTTTTTCGGGTAAGTTGCCATTTCCTCCTATTTTCTCCTTATTATGACTGTCTGTTACTCCCTCTTTTCCTCACCGATACTCTTTAAAGCTTTATGCTTACCAAAGGATTGCTTCCCGTGAGCCCTGTAATGCTTATTTTCCCGGTCTATTCTTTCTGCTCTCAGCCCATCCATGTTCCCCATCCGAGGCCCAGTGCAACTCAGCGACCTTGCGACCATGCGACCCAATCGCAGGTCGCTAAGTCGCTAAGTCACATCTCTTTTCAAATTTATCAATCAGTGACCCGATCGCCAGGTCACTAAGTCACATTTCATTTCGAATTGATCAATCAGCAACCTAGCAACCCGGCGACCTGGTCGCTAAGTTGCATTTCCTTGCAAGTTGATCAATCAGCAACCTAGCGACCCAACGACCCAGTCGCCAAGTCACTAAGTCACATTTCTTATTGAACGCACCCCTGCACGACCCAGCGACCCAGTGAATTGGTCGCAAGGTCTCTAGATCATAGGTTTTCCCATTCCTTTGGCCATACTTTGTCAGATATAGCCCTGTTATTAAATACGAATTCTTTCTTATCGTGGGATGGTTTTCTGACAATACCAGGTAATATTGAAGTAGAGCTAAGTTGCGTATCCATCTTGTCAGCCTCGAGCGACATGGGTCCCCCAGCAGTCCGAAAGAGGAACAAAATTCCTGAGGTGGAAGTTGTGGAAGAAGAGGAGTTACAATTCTCCCCTACCCCCATGTATGGGGACTCAGTATGTACCTTTTGCCAGGGAGACAGCATGACTTGGTACCAAATATACCAGGAATTCACCAAACCCGATTTCCTAGAGGACCTTCTAGATAGGCAGGTATATATACAGGTAAAATGGTCCAAGTTGCATTATGCAGGAGCCCACCCGCCAGTATTCCCTTGTGCAGAGATTATAGACTGGATCTCGTAGAGAGTCGATCTCGAACACTGGGTTATATGGGATCATGCTGGGAATGTTGTGGCTGCTCTGAAAGGACAAGATGTCGAGGTGTATTACAGATTTCCTGCCAGAAAGCAGAAACTCAACAAAGAATGGTGTAAGACTCATGCTGTGCCCATACCCGATATTTTGAAAGGATGGTGGGAAGAAATGGACAATTTCTTGGTTAAAAAGGACCAATAATATCTGATGCAAGGCCTTAGGATGACATACAAACTTGTGGCCGCGATGCTATGCAAGATGTATAGCTGCCTGGATGCGACCAGTTTCAGTGGTACATGGGTCTGTCTCATGTATGCCATCACAGTACACGACACCCGCTTTAATTGGGCCAATATAATTATGGCAGCCCTCAAATCTAACATCAACTCAGCACTTGCCCCTGACGACGGTTTTGCATCTGAGTTTTACATGACTTCATACCTTTTAGATGCAGTCTTTGTAAGATGCAGCTTCGACGGATGGGCGCACAACTAGGTAGCAGAGAAAAGTGGCCCAATTCATAAGCATCGTAGGGTGTTTTGGGACTCTCGGTACAAGCAAGATATGGAGTCAATATCAGATATTTTTATCCCAACCCTCTATCGCAGATTATTTAGGACGGAGGCTCCTTCCATGTCCTGGCGGGAAATGGAAGCACTAACTCAGGTAGCCCATTGGTTCTCGGATGCAGAATATACTACTATCAGAGTGTCCGTGTCCCTCAAAGCCCCTCATGCACTGCCCAAGTTTTTGATAGAAAAACTCCTACTCCAGGAAATATGCTATCAGATGTCCGGAGGATTCACCAAAGTGCTGACCAAAGGCAGGAAAAAGCCATGGTCAACTCTACCACTCACCATCGGTGCCTATACAGTCAAATATTTCAGAGGGGGAAGGCAGAAACTGAGCATATGAAAGGATTCCATTTTCCCACTATGGCGCACCAGACGTATGACCCTAACAGGATCATCCCCACACATTGGAAACAAGCCAAATTCAGGTGGAGATATCAACACATTGACTGCTCCACTGAAGACAGAATCCGAAACTGGTACAATAAAGATAGGGAGTATGCCCCAGATGAATCCGTCAATCAATAAGGTTAGGAAGGCCAAGACGGCAAGACCTTAGAAGAAAGAGCACAGACCACGGGGGGAGCTTCATCATCCAAGGGAACAACTACAGAGACAGCACCCAATCTCATGGGCCAGCAACAAGAAAGAGAGGCTAAAGCTTAGAATGAGGCTAAAGAGAAGGAAAAAGCAGAACAGGAAAAGAAGGGGAAGCAAGTAAAAGATGACCCAAAAAATATGAAGAAAGAAGAAGCTTGCAAAAGGAAAGAGGGAGAGCAGAGGAAGAAGGAAGAAGAGTGGAAAAGGAAAGAGGAGCAAGATAGGGCTGAAAGTGAATGCCGGTTAAAAGAAATCCAAGATAAAGCGGAAGCTGAACAACTCATACAGGAAGAGCAGGACAGACTGGCGGCAAAACAAAGGAGGAAGGAGGAAGAAGATAGGAGGGAAAAAGACAATACAACCGAAGAGGCAAAGGGCAGCAAGACACCTCGTCCTGATACTGATATCGAAATTCTTCAAACAAGCCCTATGTGTACAGCTCCCGTTGCCCTCTCAGAATTGGGTGTTGTTGTGGAACAAGATGAATAAGTATTTGATCTTACCAGGATCTCCTATGACCAATTCTCACACAAGATTCGACAAGAAAAGAGAATATGCCTAGCACGAGACTGCACTACACCTCTCACAGCTACCACTGGCAAGGATATCGTACTAGACACTCGGACGAATCTAGTAATGATCGCCTCAGCTGGCACAAAATTTGTAGCTGCCATGGAGGATAATGTTAGCAGGATGAGCAAAGAAATTGTGGCCTTACAGAAAACAACCAAGGCAAAGCTGGAAAAGAAAGCATTGGAAGAAGAGGTACAGTAGCTGCAAGCTCGCAGCACTTACTCAAATGAAACAACACTGACCATCCAAGGAGAGGTGGTCACACTAGAAGTCACTATGAGGCAGGTGTACAGAGAGATGTTTTTTATAAAGCAAAATGTTGCACCATTGCTGAAGGCTCAGGCCAAAACAAAGAAAAATAACACCCGGCTTAAAGAAGCCTGCACTGCTTTAGATCGCATCCTGGAATGGTCCAATGCATACCAACAAGCTCCAACTACCTTGCCAAAGAGGGATTGGATCAGTACCCAGAATGATAAAGCTCAAATCCGAATCAGGATATAATCTAAGGAAAATCTGGTCAAAGATCTGGAGAAGGTAATGACCGCATATGATCACTTGATCAATGGCATAGAATCAATGGCCGAGTTACATCACATTCCTCCCCTCGGCCCTCTGAGTGATGACAGGACTTGGCAGAAAATCAATCAAGATATTAAAGCCTTCATGCAACCCATCGAGCAAGCAGCAGCTTCCCGAGATCTATAGGAATCAAGGGAAAATCTAGTCCAATTTATTGTGACACCAATGTGAATCTACACTAAGTTGGAATCCTTTTCAAATCATATTAATATCAAAAGAGATACCCTAATTCCAAACACACTCAAATGCATACATAGATTAAAGGAAGACACGCCTCTGGTCACCCTGATTGCTGCAGATTATCGAGCGTGGCAGACCTACCTCCGATACCAACTACAAGTGATCGTTCCCGACCTAGAAATCACTCAGCTCATAAAATGATCAAGGCATTGCAAAGGTCACAGAACAAAGAAGCTCACAAGTCACATAATCTGTCAGGTCGCAGGTCGCAGGATCCACCAGGTCGCAGGTCGCAGAATCCACCAGGTCGCAGGGAAACCCAATGGTCCAGAAGGCAGAAAGTCGGAAGCCCAAAGGGCAAGTTTTTTGTTATAAATACCTCCTTCAGGAAATTGTAAAGGACCTTTTTGTTTGGGACTCAAAGAGATATAGAGCATTGTATAGAAGGACTACAGATTTTTTAGTATGAATACAAGCATTTGTTAAACTCCATTTTTGGATTTGATGTTGGTAAATGTGTGAACACTATGAGTATTATGTTTTCAGTTTCTAACATCTTTTGATTAATGAAACTGTGTCTCCAATTACATCATTTATGCATTATAGTTTTCTAAACATGTGTTAATGGTGCTAAGTTTATTTTTCTTTCTCAATGAATGTTAATAACTTTGTTTACTGACATTTATATTATCACCAAAACCATTTAAGGAAGTGAAGGGTGTTCTTCCATAAAGAATTGATTCTTCTGTGGTTAGAACAGCGTACAAGCATGACCCTAATGATATTCTATAGACAACATTTCCTTTGGCCCCATGTTTTATAATTCAGTGTGCTACGCATAGTGTTGTATGTTAATTTAAATCATCAATCATGTCTCTTGTATCATCTGAATAAGCATGTGTCCACAGGTTTATAGATTCCTACTGAGACCCAAGGAAAGGAGGATTAAGCGGTAGTCGGACCCATACCCCGGATGGGATCCCTATTCCAAAGAGTTTAGAGTCTAGTTGGGACTTTTTACCGGGGAGATCCCCTACTGTTGGCCGGATAGATTTTCCCATCAACGGGTCCATAGCCCTACATGACCCAACATAATTCATGTCCCCTCAAAAGAAAAAAGAGGATATAAGGATGTCTCTTTAGCTATCATTATCCTTTAACACCGGTCCATTCTCTTACCAAATGTATGGGTAACAATCCCATATAAGTCTACAATGTTTCTCAAATATTTTATCCACAAAATTCTTAAAACAACATTCAAATTCCCTTAGTTTGTTCGAAGTATATTTGAAACGGACATAAGAGCGTGTCAACTACATGAATGGAACAATCTCCAAGCTATCCATATCTAGTTTTGTCCCCTTTTGACTCCCTATTTTTTTCCTTCAATACAAAGCTGACCAAGGTCGTCTTACAATTGGATCTCCATTTTTCATATGGTGAGAATACTACCTAGTTCTTTAGGAATGGCTTGCTTCTAAAAAAAGGTACACTAATACTCTCAACATATGTGGGGCTAGAAGATACGTTAAGAGGATAAAACATATGTCAAACTCAACCTTATTGTCAAACATAGGTTAAACATATATAAATAAATAAATAGTGTAATGTAATTCTTTCATTGTTGGATGGTTTTTTATTAACTCCACCATAATATTTCCCCATCTCCATGGTAGCTTTTCATTCCATCAATTCTAAAACAACTACTTTACATTTTCCAAGTTCCTTGTCTTTTTCTTTCAATTTCTCATGGTAAATTCAGAGTCCAGTATTGTTACCAAGCCATTAGATGAGGCAATTCAAACCTTTATCAAAATCATCCCCTTTAAAATGACCAAATATAGAATCTTGACTTTTTGTTGAAGGCATTAAGAATTCATCACTCCTTTTCAATGTACAGAGAGTGATGAACCTGCTAATATTTGTTTCCAAGTGCAGAAAAATGGTGCTTCATCAAGGTGTCTCTAAGGTAGAATCCTAGGATATAAAATGAGATTATAACATTAATATGGACTTTACAGAGTCATTATGTGATTGGACGGAATGAGTCAACTTAGACCGGGCGAGTTGTTGACATGTCTTCTATGAAATCATTAGATAAATTCCATTTTTTCTGTCACCACAATGAGTCAAAATCAACTAATTCTGAGTGAACTGGCCAAGTTTGACCACACTACTCTATAGCAAGCAAATTAATCTTCCATTTATGAGATGCAAATTTCACCATTCCAATTATTTTTCTATTCTTAAAAATATAAATTTAACATGAAGTTCACAATATGGCCATGCTCACAGGAAGGGCTGGAAATATCTAATGAAAATTATCCTATAGGCCTTAAACACTCATTTGCATCTATTGGGCATCCTTCCTTCAGAAAACTCTTGAAAATGCTAGGTTTGGTTATGTTCCATGTTATTTTTTTCTTCATCCATGACTTTCTTCCAATAAGAAGCTTCATCTCCACTAAGAGCCTCTCTGACATTTTTTGGCTCATCACCCATGGAAAATAGAGAAAATAAAATAAAATTATATGGCTCGTAGCCATATTACTTAGGCCCCATTCACTTATGAAGGTTCCTCAAAATCTAACCCCAATTTGGTTGATCATGCTTAGCTTGCAAATTTTGAATTGTCATTGATGATTTATTTTCCTCTCACTGGAATGAAAAAGGAAGATCAATTTCATATTTTTCCTCTATAGTTTCCACATTTGACATCTATTGTAGCTATTCATCTATGCTCATCTAGAATCACCACATGTTGTGCTTTTGTTTTACAATGGATTCTTGATGTTGATCTCCACGATATTTCTCCTCCTCAAAAAACATATCATGGTTGTAAGCATGGTTGTAGGTATGTTGATGTTTAGACAAAAACCACAACTTGTAGGCCAGGATATGCTAAGGGTTACCTTGCTATTATCGGTGGTGGATTCATACTCCTTCTGAATAACCAATAAAGGTTCAAGCAAATTTACCAATATGTTGTCAAGTTTTATCTTATCCACCTTAGCCCATACATGCATGTTTCATACTTCAGAAACTTAACATGTGCAAGAGAGGGCTTCTTTCCACTTCAACTTCCTCATGTTTAATTTCACCCAAAATTGAACTTGGTGACATATTAATCAAATAATAAGCTACAACAACTGCTTCAGCTCAAAATCCATTGCTTAATCTAGGTTTTCAAGTTTTGTCTTATCCACTTTAGCCACATACATGCATGTTTCACAATTCAAAAACCTAAGATGTGCAAGAGAGGGCTTCTGTCCACTCTGACTTCCTCTAGTTTCATGTCACCCAAAATTGAACGTGGTGACATAATAATCAAATAATTAGTTGTAGCAACTACTTCAACTCAAAATCCTTTCTTAAGATAACATTCTCTCTCATGCTTCATGCATTTTTTATGAAGGTATGATTTGGTCTCATAGCATGGCCATCTTGCTCGAGACCATGTGGAGTTGTCTTCAAGTGTGCAATTCCCCAAGATTTGCAAGATGCCTCAATTTATTGGGAGAAATACTCACAACCATTGTCAAGTTTTAATATTCTTCCACACATGTAGTAGAGATTTTAATTGTAATTGTTGACTTTCAAAGGAATCCCGCATCCTAGAATATCTGGTATGTCGAGAATAGAAAACATGTTCTCATATTGATAGTTTTTCAATGATTCTGTCATGAAAAATATTATTTTTTGCAAGCCTGAAACGATAATCTAATACAGTTTTCTTATCTACATTTTTTTTCTGCAAGAAATGCAGTGCTGCAATTACACTTGAATAGTCATGTGAGTGATTCATTCTTTGACTATTAGCAAACCTCCATCTACTATTGTAACACACATTGGGGATGTTGGGATTGTTGTAGGTGTTGCTGGATCTTGGCGATATTTTTGAGCATGTAATTTATACATAAATTATTCTTATGTTGGTGTAGAGGGTGTAAAACTTTCCTCCCGTAATTTTTTGAAGTTGTGCAGATATCAACTGTAACAAACCTCTAGATTCCATGATAATTTTATTTTATTTTATTATTATTATTATATAAGCTTGGCAGGACTACATCTGTTGGAAATATGATGCAGAGTGTTGTCCTTGATGGCAACCCACTGAATGAATATGAAGACATGCGACTGTTGACATGTGTTGTCCCTAATGGCAATCCACCTGATGAAGTTATGCTTGACTTGATGGACTTGGTAAATGATGTAAATCTGATGTGATATGATGTTTGTTAGCAATATGGCGCTGAGTGTTGTCCTTAAATGGCAATCCTCTTGATGAAGATGATGACAACTTACTTGATGAAGTTGTGCTTGAAAGAATATGTTCTTGATGAAGAAAATATGATGTATCTACAATGTGTACAGAAGGCAATGAAGAAAGGAATTCAGAATGTGCTCAAAGTATGATGAAAAGAGTATGTCTCTATGCATACGCGGATCTGTCTAAGGGAAGTCGCGTATGCACGCGGAAAAGATCGTGCCAAGTCGCGTATGGGCAAAAGCGCTCATAATTTATTGTTTTGGCTCATGGTATTGTTGGGCTCATGGTATTGAAGGACTCATGGTATCGTTTTGGCTCATGGTATTGAAGGGCTCATGGTATTGTTTTGGTCCGTGGTATTGAAAAAGGATAAACCTATATAAGGAGAAGAAATTCATTGTGCAAATCATGAGTGTGGAGCAAGATGTCTGAGCTTGAATGAATACTTCTCTGTGAAGTATATCTGTATGGAAAGGGTAAAGGTTTGATGATAGATGCGAATGTTTATGATGCACCTATGAAGAAATGATGAAACGGGATATCTAGATCCGAAATGTGTACGTATTTACTGAGTCCATTTCATGGTCGATTAGATGGGTGATGAGGGGAACATGTTTAATGCGGAAATCGCAAGGGTTGAGTCCGGGCGGAATATACGGTACGAAGAAGTATGCTGCCTTATAATGATTGAAGATCTATATGCTACTTCGCCGCAGAGGAAGCGCGTATATACGCGGCTTCGCTGAAGAGAAAGCGCGTATGCGCAATGAAATATGTACAGAGGTATACGCTGGTTTGTGTGGACGGAAGCGCGTATATACGCCTTTGGGCTGTCCCCGTGCGAGGAAAAGCGCGTGTGCAAACTGGGGTTTTTTGGCTTAAAGGAGTATGAAATGTCTGATACGTTATAACGTATTTTTAACTGTACGATCGTGTTGATAAATATCTTGTTGGTAATGTATGTTTTATTATTTGGCAAAAAGCATGGAAAAAGGAAAAAGGGTCCAGTCTGAAAATATGATGAAACGTGGCCTGCAAGTTGTGTCCTAAAGGAAGCTTGGATCCGGTGTGAAAATTGATGAAACGTGGTCCATAGAGGTGCTGAGGGTTGTAGCCTTCAGTCAGGGGGTCGTAGCTCCCTTCCAGGTGAGGCTGGTAAACGAGATCAGGGGGTTGTAGCTCCCTTCCAGGTGAGGCTGGTAAACAAATCGGGGGTTGGGCTCACTCGGGGAAGGGTGGTAAACGAGCGCGGGTGAGTTGCTGCGTCTTTGCACGATCGTCTGTGGCTTCTTAACTTGTTGTAGAATGTTTCTTCTATAATAAAATATTGAAGGGTGAGCAAGCTGGGGCGTTTCTCCAGAGCTTGGAACCCACCTAAAAATCACGGTGTTCATGTGTGATGCTTTGTGTGATGGTTTATTTTGTTCTTCTTGCACATGTTCTTTGTCTTGAGAACATCTAATAAATGAATGATGGAATGACATAAGTGAAGGAAACTAATGGCATAATTGGATCTGCGTATTATCTGTGATTTTATGAAGGATGTCAGCGTGTATACGCTAATACGACGAATGGCAGCGTATGGGTTTAGAAAGTAAGAAAAGTAAAAAGATTTGAATATCAAAAATACGATTCACCCCCCCCTCTCAGTATTTTCCCAACAACATCTTCATCATGTCCAACATATCCCGATTTTCTATTTAATAGTATTCTTCTTTACCCGATTCCTCTAATATTTTGCACTAATTTTATATTATAAGTTTCCAAAATTTTCCACCTCTACCAACATGCTTATGCAATCCATCTCTATTTTAATATTTTGTTTTAACTTCTCACCATAACCAAGTTCATTGAATAATGTTATATTAACCCATCCATCATCATATGGTATATCCATTACCCTTCATTCCATTACACTTCAGGTTGGAAGTGCTATTTATCCATTAATGTCTAAATATCATTACACACTAATGGCTTTCTTTTGGTGGAAAGTATTCCCATCACATATATTTTCATATATCTATATAACTCAATAGTCCACAACACAGTTAAACATACCTAAAATATTCCCTACCGAAATCAACATAGGTCACACTTACTACGATCAATACATCAACCAAGGAATCAAACCCTTCTTTATCCTCTAACCCCATTACCATCCCAACGTGTAATGAACTTGGCACTTCATAATTCATTTGATATATCACGGTTTAATGGGATTATGGTTTCATCCTTTGCATCTATACGATAATGTTATACCACACCAATAACATCAACGTGTCATTCGTTCAACCCATGGCTATATTCTTTATGAGTATGGTATTTTATTTTCTTATAAGACCATATATCAACCTTTTTAGCACCATTTTTTACTCATACTGACATCATTCCTTGTGTTCTTATTCATTATTGTTTAATGTATAATAGGTATTTCATATTTGATTCCAAGATTTTATCTGGGTTTAATTTTTCTTGATTAAGATTTTTGTAAATTCTACACAACTCATAATATGGAATTATAGACATGTTACCACTATAATTTATTTTAACATGACATACTATTTGGTATATTCATACACCATGCACATCATTTGTGTCTATGTGATCCCACGTGTTTTTAAAGGGTGTTCAACAGTCTCGTATTGTTGCATCCTACGTGGTAACTGTTAATATTACTAACAGTTATGATTTTATTTTCTTGTAATTTTGGACAGTGGGGATTTGTTTTGGAACCTTGATGTTACTTTTTAGAATTTGGTGGTTGAGTTCTTTGGTAAGTCAGCATAGTTCTAACCCAATTACCACAATTATTTGTTATTCTAGATTCTGTCACAACACTATTTACCTTGATTTATTTGATATCCTGATAACATTTAATGTATTGTCCATGTGGTTTACCTTGGTTTATTTGACACCCTCATAACATTTCATGTATTTCCAATGCCTCATAACATTGCATATATTTTCAATGCATTAATTAATCGGACATGACCCATAACACTGAAACTTTACCCCATTTATATTAATTGATATTCCCTTGATATCTTCTGGTACAATCACACCTTGAAAATTGATAGCGTTGGTGCTATGGTGCCACATTCACTTATCTCGCATGATGAAAATGTGACTCCTTGGGCCATGTTCTATGGCGAAGAGAGCAGGGGTAGAATTTATGGTAGGGGATCAAATCCTCCAACCCTAAAACATTTTTCCTGAAACCCTTGGCATTATTTATGACATTTACCATTACCGTCACTCCAGGTGCTTAACTGTTTCACAGAGAAACCTATGTTGGTTCCTAGTGCGTTAGTGATGCTACAAGAGCATTCTACGTTGGCTGGTTTTCAAGGCGCTTCCACTCATCATGCAATCTGAAGTTCAAGTACCTCATTTCCTTTAATATTACCATAGAGTGACATTGATAAATTTCTACGAGCAACTATATATAATTATTTCATTTTATACATAGCCAGTTATATCGTTTTGCTTGTTTAGTCTAGGGATTTACTAATGGGTCTGGCTCAGGGACCAAAATCAATGGCTCCTGCCTGGTTCTGCACTTTCGTGCCTCGCGTGGTGATCCGATTCAGGGGGATTCGGCTTGTAATTTACATATGTTTTCAATTATAGATTCTATTTTCTATATGCATATAGAAACCATTGGTATGAGACACTAGTACATATGGTCAAAATTCCGACACTTTAGTTCTGACACTTTTGACGTATTGTCAGAAATTTCCCCAATTTTTCTCATTTTTTTAATCCCACCAACAAGCATCTCTCTAGCGATGTTTTTGGAGTATCGTCATCACAATGACGTTTAGGACAATTGTTAGAATACTGACATTTCAGGACAAACCATCGGAATACTGACGTTTAGGAGACATACGTCGATCTTGCGACATTTAGGAGACATACATCAGTCTTTTGACGTTTAGGGATATTATGGATCTTGCGACGTTAAGGGAAAAACCATCGGAATACCGACGCTTAGGAGACATACATCGGTCTTGCGACGTTTATGGATACCGTCAGTCTTGCATAATTTAGCACCAAGTGTCGGTCTTGCGACTTTTAGGAGCCAAAACGTCGGTCTTATGACGTTAAAGGAAAAAACATGGAAATTTAATTTGGCGGCCTATTCAAATTTATTTTCCCGCTCTGCTTGTTTGGTGCTAATTCCGCTTGTTCGTTTTCTTAACAGAGAATGGGTTTTCGAGTATTTTCTACTTCAAGGGTTTCTTGACGGAGAAAATCTCAATACAGGGTTTAGGGCGCATTATTGCGATTAGACAAATTTTGGAATTTGAAGTTTGAACAGACCCCAAATCCTTCATTTCCTTGTTGGTTGAAGTTCTATATTTGAGACACAAATTTTTATGAAGAGGGAGGTTTAATCCCCTCTCATTTTCTGCTAGACACGAGTTCTCTTACTGCAGGAAACATTTCGCTGCCATTTTCTGGGTTGTTCTGTTGTCTACATGAGCAAGTCTAGCCACTATTTGGGTGTTGCAAAGCTGTTGTGTGTTGGGGCTGCATATTTTCTTTAGAGGTGTTCGATTTTGTGTCTATTTGGAGCTGCATTAGGATGAGAGCCTCTGCAGGAAATTTGGATAGACTATAGACTCTTTATGGTGACCAAATCTGCTATTTATACCCATCTATCAGCTATCGGTTAAGTGTGTCTCTATATCTGGGAGTTATGGTTTGATTTCTTGTACCTGAGCATTATCTTGGTCTTCCAATAAAGCTGGTCTATTATTCAAAGAGGGATGATATCTATTTATGTGATGCCTAATATTTTCTGCCACTACTTATCAGGTTCTCACTTTTGTCTAATTCACTATATACTCATATCATGAATGTGAGAAGGTTGTTTGTGGATTATAGTATTATTGTATCAACTATGTAATTATTTCTGAGTTGCTATAAGGAGTATATTTGTGATTTGAGAAGTCTGTTGGTTCATGTTAGTTATTGGATTAAATGCCTAGAAGTTTAAAAATTTACAGTGAATGCCTACAGTAGACTGTAGACAACATGTTTGAATAAATTCATCACTGAAAACTCAAACCAAAACTCAGAATTTTTTAAGAAAAACTAGCAGTGTTATAGTTTGGTATATTACATTTATTTAAAGGAGTTATAAAATTCAAATTGGCCCTACTTTATGTTGGGTCCAAGCAGACCTCTAACCAATTCCAAGGCCAAGTACAAGTCTTAAAACATTTTTTATTTAAGTATCAGAAATCTGATGTGCTTTACTATGGGCACTGACGAAGCAGGCATGAATATCATTAAGCAACCCAAACTCAATCAATCAGTTGTAGAGACAAAATTTCTATGTAAGCACTTAAATATGTAATATTTTATATATAATAAATCATTTGATGTTATACATGACAAAAGACATGAAAAATATGCTATGTGAGTTATACAGTTTGACCATGAACGCATCTTAATGTATCTACCTATATTAAGAGGCACTAATTTAATGATTTTATGTAGAGATGTCAAGGAGGTTTTTTAAATGGTCATAAAAAATGTATCATGGTGAGGCTTCTGCAACAGCAAGGCTGCTAAGTAGTGAAACCCCTGAGATTGAGCTTTCTGATTATCAAATATTTCCAAGTGGTGGCATTGAAAATCCTTCAGACCTTCTTAAGGGTGAGAGATTAAACGTGGGGCCAATTTCAGATCTAGATCGCTTTTTTGAATGTTTATAAAATTAATATTGTGAAAAGGGGCTTTGGTGTATTGTGACTCTGTGGATAGTTGAGATTTCATGTTTTGGCTTCACTATTGGTGTTTGAGGTTTCATCTTATTATTTTTGGACTGGCACGGTCTCAGAAAATGTGGACTTGCAGTTGGATCAGGGAGTAAGCCTTGTGATCTTGCTAAGGAGGCATGCTATAAGAATCATCTTAGGCCATTTACTATTTTCACTGGGGTGGTGGTTGTATATTTAGGGATGTTTTTATTATACTAGATATTCTGTTTTCTGAGATTTTTCGCCCATCTGAAAGAGACACTTGAGATATGCGATTTTTATAAGAATAGGTCCTCTCTCTCTCTCTCTCTCTCTCTTTTATAAATGGATTATAGATTAGAATTTAATTTTATGATCTACAAAAGAAAAGTAATATGCATTCAAAATACTAGAGACATTATTTTCTGTGCCTCTTTCGCAACCTCAAAATTACATTTCGGGAAATACAAACAGTTTCCTGGTCATTTGTGTTGGAAAATTCCATTCAATTTCAAAGCATTTAGCAACTCTGTGTTGTAAAATATCTTTCAACTCATGATGTTGTAATGTGTATCATGCTTAAAGACAATTTCTTAATCGAGATGTTGAATACGGGCATTCTTGCCATGCCTATTCCTCGGTGGGTTCCTGGTGCAGGTCCTGTGGTTCATAAAGCTAATGGCACTGAGAATCGCCTAATGTTGACAAAGACTCTGGAATGGACCCTAAACTGGTTTATATTGAAAAACATGTTTGAAAGGTTTGAACCATATCACTTTGACTCAAGACGTCTTTTGCAGCAGAAATACTCATATGCAAGTAACAGATTGTGATATGATTCGTTTCTGAATTAATATATGCTCTAGAAGGGTACACAAGCCTCGTGATTTCTTTTCAAGTTAGTTTTTTCCTCATTGAAAATACTTTGTTTGCATTTTAAATTCTTTCATATGCATGTCTATTCATTTAAGAATGCAAAGGGAAATTTTAAAAAGCTCGTAATAAATTCCAATTCTTTTAGGCAATTTCATTGCCATCTTGAAACACATACATATGTACATATACAGTGTGTGTGTGTGTTTAAAGAGGAGAGAGAGAGATTTATATATAAATTTCAGTTTTTTTCTTTTCCATGAAATACATATCAGGTACTACCCCTTCTTCTAAGGATGGTACCTAGGGTAAAGCACATTCCCCAGAAGCTCATGGCATTCTGAACAAAGGGCTTAAGGCCATCAAAACAATATGCTCATTAAGAGACCAACATTGCACTTGCAAGAATTGAAGCTGGGTGGGGAGCATAATGATCATTCCTCCCAACCACTCGACCTAGACACAATGGACCATCTTGGAATATTTCATAGATCATTCAAAATTAAAGAAATAACTAATAGCATTCACATCTTGCATGTATTTGTAAGGTATAGGTTGATTAAGAGAGCAAATGATATGTTTTCTAGCTCCGCTCAATCTCCTCTTGGCTAGGGTTTCTAGCTGTTGCTGTTGCATTTGATTTGGAATATTTGTTGCCTCCCTAGGGCTAGGACACCCCTCCTTGGTACTGCTTGAGCTGGATAATTCTTCTCATGTCACAAGTCTCTACTAACTTGTCCAACCTTGCTTTTTATCATCCAAGTACATTTCTTGAAAATTTGTTAGCCGCCTTATCGATGCCTCTGAAGCTACCCCCAACAAGCCAATTTGTGAAGAAGGCAATAATCCCATCTCTGTTGATCTAGACCTCAGAAAATTTATGGAAAGTGTCCATCCTCACAAGATGAGCATTGATATGTAAATTCACTAGGTTGTGTCATAGTCCTATTGTAGTAGATATATGGATCTCAGATTGTTGGGCTCCAAATATGTAGGGACAAATCTCTATTTTTTCACTATGAAGAGGTTTTTAAATGCAATGTGTTTTCCCTTGAGGGAAAACACATGGAAATTTCTGTTTAAATTCCATGTGTTGGGACAACTCTCTTTGTCTAAATGCCTCTAACAAGATTTCTTTGTTTTATGCACAACCTTACTTAAGTTGAATGTTGTTGAATTGTATTCACATTGGCAAGTAGGGTATGCTTTTAAATAATTATTTTTTGGTCTATAAATACATTTTTTATGGGTTGATGTATAATTCCTTCATTTGCTACTACTGTCTATTTGATATAGTTTTTTTGCATGCAAAATGTTTGAAGAAACTCTTGACTTAATTGTTACACATGTAGTAGTGTTCACTTCATGTCATAGCATGTTAGTTACAAGCTCATATACAAAGACTAAAGCTATTATTTGTGTCCTAAAAAAATAAGGAAAACAAGATACATGCATCTACTTTAGAGATGCCTTATAACTCTGAATTTGAGTTTTGTTTGAGTCTGTCACCAAAGTGTTTGACAAAATATTTGAGTGAACTTTGTCTCATGGATGTCAGGCTTGATGGTATTTCTTATCACAAGGATTCTTTGTCTTTCCATATGGTTAATTTCACAGAAATTTTCTCCAATATTATTATCATGGAGATGTTATATTTTCTGTATCAAAACTTGAATATGCTTCTAAATGACCTTGAAAGAGGGTTAGCAGCAATGGAAAGAGGGTCAATGACATGGGAAATGGAGACAAGCTGGTTGAGTGAAGAGTGAACACAAAAGTGCAAAAAGGATTCTAAGTCAAGGGATCTAGGGTTAGAAAAAATTTACTTTATTAGTTATAAAAAATGAGAAAACCATTAAAAAAAACCCAATTTTTCCTTCAAGTTCATTCAACTTGAGGTTCGGTCATGAGGTTTGAAGAACCTAATCAAACCTAAGAATTTTCTTTAGGTTCTTTGAATTTTAAACCTCAAGTTTGAATTTCGGTGAACCATGTGACATAGATGGTATCAATGTTTTTAGCCTACCAAAGGGATTGCTAAGCTTCTCAATGCTCATAGTTAAGAGTCTTTAAAAGTTAGACCACGGATATCAATTGCATCATAGGATGATAGAATATATACAACACCAATTAATGGTTTGGCTAGACAATCTAAAGCTCGTAATTTATACTTCCCAATCCTTTTCCATATTGGCCTACATTCATCCACCAACAACAATGCAGATTTTAGGGGACTTATAATAGGCATGTAAGTGGTGTTATCAAAAGGATTAAACTCTAAAGATACATGTTTTTTTGGAGACTCCTCATTGATCATAGACATTCAGTAGGAAAGGAGATCTAAAGAAATCAAAAATTCATATTTTGGTGATATAATCCATGACTTCCTACTTTTAGTCAAAAATTTTCAAGTTATCACATCAAGAGGAGGAGAAATAACAAGGCTACTAAACTTAAAAATTTGAAATCCTCATTGGAAAAAAGGCACTACTTATTGAAAGAATACATGTCCTAACTTTAACATGAAAATAAAATGGAATGAATACCTTCCTATTGAAGCAAATAACTCTACATTAAAGGCTATTGAAGCAAATAACTCTACTTGCATGCAAAGCATTGAATTTTAAATCTCTTTTTTCACGTTCACTTTCCATATTCAATACTACATTATTGAAAAGTGAGGCCTAAGTAAATATCCAAAACTCAATTCTTACAAGAGAACACCTATAGACTTTTTATATCTGTGTACAATGCCATTTTTGAAGCAGAAAGTCATCTAATGAAAAGTTGATACGTAAAGGAAAAAGAGGCCTTGCAAAGCCAAATGTCAATGCATTTGCAAGGGAGGTAAGAAAACATAAAAAAACTTGGTAGAAAAATTAAGGATGCGTAAACATTGACAGTAATGAAAAATTATATTTCTTTGAGGGAAAAGTTGGTAGGGTCCAGGTATCTTGGATAATTTCCATGAACAATCTACCTTGGTTCTAAATCCATTTTTAGAAAACCTTATAGAAAACACCAGAATAAATACTGAGGATCTCAAATCAACAGTGAAACCTACATAAGTGTTTACAATCAAAATAAAAACAAAGGAAAAAGTCATGAAAACTGTACTGTGAATAACAATATTAATACACTACCAATCAATTATGTGTTGGATGGATGATTCTGACACTGATGGGAAATAATTCACTTAAAATATGTGAGTCTATGTTTCTTTTCTTGGTGCTTTCCCAACTTTTTTTTTCTATTATTTTCCTAAATTATTAGAGCCTTGAAATGCCCGTATCATTTTCTTCGTGCCTTGTCTCCCTTTATAATCAATTAGAGTTCTAAAATATCTAGAGCCTAAGAAATATGCTACTTTATTTTTAGTTAGAGTAATATGTAATAACATGTTGTCTCTCAGGTATATAAAATTAGACAGTAGATTCAAATCAGGCAGTGTGTCATCAACTAGAGACCTTGAAACAACAAACAATTCATTCACAAATTTTAATAGGGTCAACCTTCACATACAAAAATGCATTCTGAATCAGATTGGTTATATGATTGACCTGGAGAGTAAGATACCTTTATGATTATATGTAACATAGCTGAAACAAAAGGTGAAACATAGGTATCCACTTACTCAACAACCATTTGGAGAGATAAATATTTCAAAGGAATCCTCTTCAAAGATTCTTGAATTCTTGCAACTTTCTCCTCAAAATGTGTTTCATCAGCACAACAACTTCTCATGTGAAGAATTACTTGTCAATAATTTGGTTGTAAGGTAGAATTATATCTACTCATTGGCATTTCTTGTTGTCATTGGCTTCAAATTCATCCCTCCCACCTTACAAAATGAAATCAAATTGAAATAAAACATTTATGACAAAAAATTAAGATGATCTCAACTACCTTAAGGATGTCCCAAGGGGAATTTTTTTTTTTGAAAGGAATAAAAAAGTGCTTTGTAAGTCAAGTTTGAAATTGATGTAGAAGCCAGAGTCCCTACGTGTTCTCTTGGAGATGAATGGCCCGAGCTACTCCCAGACTTTCTCTTGTACGTGTTCTCTTGGAGATGAATGGCCCAAGCTACTCCCAGACTCCCTCTTGTTTGAGGAATTACATGATACTAAAGACTTTCTTTTCCCATATTCAAAATGAATGAGAAATTTTCCACGAACATCTCTCACCATCCTATCATAATATATTGTTAGATCAAGTAGAAAGGCCATTAGATTATTAAAAGGTGTTATTCCTTCTTTCATTCTCATCTTCTGACAGAAAATACCTTCTCTAGAAGAGATATAATGAATAAATGCCTTGCATGGATTTAATCCAAAAACATAGGATGATTTAACGAGTCCACAAACTTTAGTCAAATCATCTTTCTTGTGTAGATCCAAAGGAGGAGAAAAATTGAATGGAATATGTGAAGAAATATTTTTACGAAAATCTTTAGGACAAAATTTTCCTCCCTTGGAACATTTGAAGACCTAAGAAGGCACACCATTGAATCACTTTCTTAGCAGATATTGCATTTTCACTGTCAACCATCAGAAAAAAAGGAACTTGAATAAGAAATAGCCTTGGTAATATTTTCCTAGACTCGAAGTAGATGCTTCTCCACTTGGGAAATGAAGCCATTATCATATATTCTTCCCCTCACATGCTTCATAAGCCTATAAATTTCAGTAAAATCTTACATAAATATCTTTGTCTGAGAAACACAGTGTGAAAGAACCAAATAATCCAAACCTGAACTAAAACCATCTAAGAATAACAATTCAATAAAAAAATGTTCAACTAAATTCAATCACTTCATTGCTACTCCTGGACCTTTTCACTTAACAATTGCATTAAATCTTTGAGTCAAAAAACTCAAAAATTATGTTTTATCACCATTGAATAATAGTATTTAACTATTGCTTATGAGAAGCCCATTCTCCTCACAGTTCAATTCCATAAGTAAATCCATCTAAAGAAGTTGGCTAGATGTCCAAAATGGCCATCCATCATGCACTTTAGTGACTGCTGGTTCAGGCAAGGTTCGATAGGTCCACATTGATATCTGATTCGGTGTGGTCTTATCTAGCATAGATTTCATGGATAAAATATTGGCATACAACAATGTATCAAGTATCAACACTTAGTGCTATTCTTGCCTCTCCAAAATGGGAACTAAACATTTTTTGATCCACACTTAGAAGCTGAGAAAGCTCAGCTTGAGATCCTAAATATTAGCAATAAAAAACATGAATGGAATCCCCATCAAAATCTGCACCAAGTGGCCACCATATTAGAGGGTTAATAAACATTGTAGAGCCCAGATGTACGTATGATTATAATCCATGTAATTAATGTTTGTGGACACTTGGAGAGTGAAGAGTGAGTTTTCATATTATAAATGCCAAAAATGTTTCTGTTTCTACATATTCATATTATTGCAGCTTTAGCTACAATATTATTGTGTATTATTTGCTACTCTTGTGCTTATTACTATGTGTGTAATATAGACAGAATTTTCTTAAAAATAAATGTGGCATAAATTTGTCTTGAACTTGGCATGCTGGAACATCAAGATGCAGGAAATCTAGTTCTAGAAGTTGAATGCAATTGTGTGACCTTCAAAATACCCAAGGATAGTAGAGTCTCAAAAAATTTGAAAGTTTTTGAGGTGTGATATTTTCCATTATTGCAGTTAGTATGAGGTCTGAAAATTCACTGAATTTATAGTTAAGTTAATGTAGCATTGTTCTCAATCTTCGACCTTGAAAGCTACAGGATTCTTGCAATTTTGTGAGTCCAGAGTTCTCTTTCGGTGGTAATAAAAAATATTTCCAGAAACAGAAGTATATTAAAGTTACAAATAATTCAAAGATGAAGTTTAGTTACATGTTCTAGTGAAGGAGACATCATTTATGTATCTTTGTTTGTTGAGCAATTATTGAAGCATATATTAACACATAAGTACAATGGACAAATTTGATTGAATCCTTCTCAACAATGGTAGGGACCTTCACATGCATCTAGTCCCTTCCCATCATTAGTAGATAAGTATGAGACTTTTCACAAAAAAAACAGGGGTGAAACTTCAAAATTATCGAAGACTGCCAAGGTAACATACACTTCCGAGTAAATATGTTCAACAATGAATATGCATACAAATATTTTGGTTGTAATACTCAGTTATCTGCTATGTTTTGGATTCATTTGGAGAATATATTGATCAGCTAATTAGAAACAAGTATTCATGTGATATCGTCCCAAACTACATATCGATGTCTATTTTTTTATCGATGTCTGTTTTTTGATTGATTGATAGTTGAATCTGTACTAGGAGATTTTTTTGAAGTAGCTGAATTAACATTCAGTGAGAACATACTGTTTTTCTTTAGACATGACTTCTTTAAGGCTATTAAAACTAGGTTCTTTGAATGAGCTATGATTCTTGCATATGATTCCTGTATTTTGTTCAGGCTACCCATTAATTAGCGACATGGTCGCCTTAGAGGAAGCCAAGCTGGGCATATGAGTTGTCCCTAAATCTGACCGTCAGTTAAGTGTCTTGTTTATTAGAAGAATTCAGTTAGTTAATTGTGTTTCCAAGGTGACACGTGTTTGGATTATGTAGAAGTCTAACATGAATAGTATACCTTGTTATCTTTTTTATTAGAATAATTTAGTGATATTTAG
Organism: Pinus albicaulis; assembly: GCA_034641835.2. Taxonomy (NCBI): domain Eukaryota; kingdom Viridiplantae; phylum Streptophyta; class Pinopsida; order Pinales; family Pinaceae; genus Pinus; species Pinus albicaulis. Next base: position 1,613,039,787 of record CM076578.1, on the reverse strand, counting down.
CAGTAGGATGCATTTAACAGCAGTCTTCTCATTGTGCATTTACCTATTGAGTAAACGTTGAAGCATATATTGACAGACAGAAGTATGATGGAAAAATTTGACTTAATTATTCTAAACAACAGCAGGAGTCTGCAGGTTTTCCTAGTTCCATTCCATCAATGGCTGGTTATGTTGCTTTTGACAAAGAAAGCAGGGGTGAAACTTCAAAGAAAACAAAGACTGGCAAGGTGATTACAGTTAAATTAATTCAATTGTATGTTATGGCATCGATTCATTTGGAAAAGATATTGGTTAGCTAATTATAAACTCCAAATAGTTATATAGTCATCATAGAGTACATATTGTCGTCTGATTTTTTATAAATTCATAGTTGAATTGGTAGTGTGCTTTAATAGAGGATGTTTTCAAATTTACCTGAACTAACATTGAGTGCAAACTTGTCGTTTTTTATTTGGACATCACTTCTATAATGTTGGGTTTTGCATGCAATGTCTATTGTTTTCTTGGGTTACCCATGAATTATTTTATAGCCCTGGCTACCCTAGAGGAAGCCAAGATGAGCCTTCTGAGTATGTCTTTAAATGGTTCTCTGATCTATCTAATTTTTATCTACACCCAGTTAAAGGTGTCTCCAACATGACTCTTGTTTGGCTTATGTAGATTTCTTACATGAACATTCATTAAGTTTCTCATTAGAAGTGTACAGAGATACTTAGTAGTAGATATATTTAAGAGTGTTCTTCTGAGCGTCTCATTTTTTGTTCATTAAATATTGAAGCATATAATGACTACATAAGTATGATTTGAAAATTTGACTTAATTGTTCTCAACAATAGCAGGAACCTGCAGCTTTTGACAAACAAAGTAGGGGTGAAAATTCAGTGAATACAAAGGCTACCAAGGTGACAATGACAACAAAGAAGGCCAAGGTGATTTTCGTTCCCAAGTAAATCCAGTCAACATTGGGTTGGATATACATTACATTCAAATTCCTTCAATTGTATTTGGGGATTCATATGGAGATGATATGGGTCAGCTAATTACAAACTATATATTCATCCCAAAGTACACACATTTTTCTATGTTTTGATTCATTGGTAGTTGGATTAGTACTGGAATTTAATAGAAGACATTATGAGATTTACCTGAAGTAACCGTCAGTGCAAATCTATCAATTTTTTCTGGATATCACTTCTTTTAGGCTATTAAAATTTGAAACTAAGGGTCCTCCAGTGAAATGTGAGAAATAAAAATGTGGCATACGATGCCTATGGTTTCCTTAGGATACCCATTAATTTCTATATAGGCATGGCTTTCTTAGAGGAAGTGAAGCCGGGAATTCTGAGTATGAATTAAAAACATAAATGAACTTCCAAATATCCAAGAATTATTCTAATATATCACAAAAATGTAGTGTGGGATCATCCTAATCTATCAAAAAAAGGTAGTGTGGGATCATCCTGATGAAATTTCAAATTTTCAAGAATTCTTCTATGCTAATCTACTTCACATGTCCCTTTGACTATGGTTTTGTATTTTTATTATGTAGAGAAAGGTGAAACTATATGTTGTTTTTTTTGGTCCAAATAACTGCCCCTATGCTAAGACTGAAGACATGACTTGTTGTAGACTTCCTGTCATCCATGGATCCTGCTCAATCTAAGTTTGAATGGCCACACAAATGAGTTTCTTTGCTTTTCCTAAATAGAGGGCCAAAATAAAATGTTCCCTTTACATGTTGGAACACCCTGCTTGCGGCTGTTCAGTGTTATGTTTTTTAGTTTGCAGGAATATATAGCTCGACTGTTCAATGTTATGTTTTTTAGTCTGCTGGGATATACAGCGAATTACATAGTCTGGTGGAAGTAAGATAGATAAAGTTCCCACTATTTTCTTGTAGACTAACTCATTAACTTCCTTTGAATCAATCTTGGTTGAAAGTTTTCGTGTGTTAGAATTACATGTACATGAATTTTTACAATCTTCCATCATGAAGATGCCTAACAAATCTTGGGCATGTTTTGTTTGTAAAACAAAGATATGATTATTTTTCAAATTCTACACCTAAGAAGCAATGTAGGATACTTAAATTTGTCATGTTTAAAGCTAAACATAACTTGAATTTAACAAGTGGAATACCAAATTGGTCTGCAACATTTTTTTTACATGTATGTCCGTTGCCATCGGTATTCCGACATTTCATTACTATCGGTCTTCCGACGTTTCATCACCGTCGGTATTCCGATGTTTTAACTACATTTCACCCCATCGGTATTCTGATGTTTCACTACCGTCGGTATTCCAAAATTTTAGTACTATCGGTCTTGCTACAAATTTTTCCCATTTTATAATGTCTAAAGAGAGACGCTATGGTTCATCGGAAGAGCGACACATGCTTGGTAACATCAGAAGCGCGATGTATAGTTGGTAACGTCGGACGAGTGATGACCATTTGGAAACGTCAGAAAAAGTTTCGCTCTTCCAACAATTAACTCGAGTGTCGGAACTGTGACGTTAGTAGAAACCACGTTTTGCCCCGCCTGAAAGTGTCGCTCTGGGACGCCTATGTGTTGCAAGAGTGACATTTTGGCCATCGGAAATTGGGCCAAATGTGCTAGTGAGATATGCCATTGCCCTAAGGAGATATAGGACCATGTTTGATTCAAAATATAAAACTAGTACATAAGTTCAAAATCAAACTTATTCAAATTTCACCCTAGCAATTAATCTACAACTTCATTTTCTTAATTAATTTTTCTATTTCTTCTATTATTTCCTCGTTGGGAATTTTTATGTTGATTGTTATTTTTGCTTTTGGTAAAATTAGTTCTCGATCTGTTATAAATGGAAGTGGTGGTAATAATTGGTCAATAGGCGTCTGATGTTGCAGAATTCATATTACATTTGGGAGATACCACCCAATTCCTAGTTGTTTCCTTCTCTGTTACTAGTCCCTTGTTCTCTAACCATAGATTTTGATATTTTGTTCGCATGGCACATAGTGATGCCTTGCAGATCCACCTCATTGCATCTCTGGCTCAGGCATATGGCTGGAAAAGAGTTACAGTTGTTTATTCGGATGATTAATTCCGCAACGATGCAGTCGCCTCATTAAGTTATGCGCTTAGGGATATTGAGTCGAAATTAGAATATAGATCGGTCATATCACTAACTATGGACCAAGTAGCCCTAGAACAGGAGCTATACAACTTAATGACAAAAAAATCTAGAGTTTTTTTTGCTTATATTTCATTTGATCTTTGTTCAAAAATCTTAATGAAATCCCATGAAATAGGAATGATGGATAGTGGTTATGTCTAGATAAGAACAGATGAATTTACCAGCCTTTGGGATGTTCCGTTAAATTGTTCTTCCATGGAATACATGCAAGGCCTCCTAGGAGTCAAAACTTATATCTATAATTCCAAAAAGTAGCTTGGATATTTCTATGGAAGGTGGAAACGCCATTTTAGACTCAAATACCCTCATGAAGAAAAGGTTGAACTAAATGTTTACACCTCATTTGCATACGATGCCATCTAGATGATAGCTCGGGTAATTAGGAATCTAGGAAGAATAAGCTTTAATTTCATGAAGCCCACAAGTTCTGGGCCCATTTTTACACAACTCATTTTTTTTAGGAAGGATCATAGTTATTCACAGAGCTCCTCAAGACATACTTTATTGATATGAGCAGATTTGTTCAGCACAAAGATGGAGAAATTGTGGGTTCTACTTATGATATAGCGAATGTTGTGGGTAATGGATACTGTGTAGTTGGGTATTGGAATCATGAAACTCAGCTCTCCAAACAACTTCACTCTGGTGCATCATCGCCATTCAGCCCCAATAAGACAATCGGCAATCTTAAAACTGTCATTTGGCCCAGTGGATCTATAGAAGTTCCTCATGGTTGGGAACAACCAACCAATGGTAAGAGGTTGAAAATTGGAGTTCCCGTAAAACATGGATTCACTGAATTTGTCACAGTAACATTTGACAGGAGACTTAACCGAAGCAACGTCACTGGTTTTTGTATAGATGTATTTGAGGCAGATGTGAATCGACTAGATTATGCACCACCTTATGATCTCATCCCCTAGGGGATGAGAACCATTCACACTCCTATTATGACCTTGTCTATCAAGTTTATCTCAAGGTTACCTTCTAAGCTTCTATGTTCCGTTGAATTGTTAGATTTTTAATCCTTCTGATCACCAAGCAATCAACTCCTACCGATACTGATTTCAACTTTGCTTGGCAAAAATTTGATGCAGTTGTGGGCGATACCACAATTTTGGCATGTCAAAGTAAACATGTGGCTTTCACACAACCATTCACTGAATCAGGTGTAGTAATGGTGGTTCCTATAAAGGCAGACGAAGAAAATAACGCCTGGGTATCCATGCTGCCTTTTACTCTGGGAATGTGGTCTACAAAAACAAAAATTTTCATATTCCCAAGATTTGTAATATGGCTATTCGGGCATAGGGTAAATCCTAAGTTCAGAGGAAGACCCAGGAAACAAGTGTTAACTCTACTCTGGTATTTTTTCTCTAAATATTTATCTATTGTCTATGCACTTATGTCCTTGGTGTTTAAAGTCTCCAACAAGCTAACCTTTCTTCTTTTCCATTCACCCTGTTGTACCAGGCTTTCGTTCTCGACGTTGGTTTTCTCACATTGTAAGTGATTCTCCTTCCACTTGAAATTATTTTGTTTTCTATTCTGGTTTGAATTGAAAAAACATAATGTCACCATTTGCATGGATTTTATGAACTTCATCCTCCTGACCTATTTACTATACTGTAGTGGAGAAGTTAGTTAGCAGTTTGTCTCGATTGGTGTTTGTAATCTGGCTATTTGTAGTTCTGATTTTAACATCCAACTATACAGCAAGTTTGACATCTATTCTCAATGTACAAAAATTGAACCCTACTATTAAGATTTTGAATCTCTCAAGGCCAGTGGAGACGCAGTAGGATATTAGATTGGTTCTTTTCTAGCTCAATACCTCCATCTAGAGCTTGGCATACAAAATATTAAGACATATTCAATGCTAGAGGAAGTTGGATTGGCTCTCTCAAGAGGACCAAAGAATGGAGGAGTTGCTGCCATTTTAGATGAGATTCCTTATATATGTATTTTTCTAGCATCACAATGCAACTACACAATGGTTAGACCAATCTACAAGACTAAAGGCTTCGGCTTTGTAAGTTCCTTTAAATTCTCCATAATTTGTCTAAACTCTTTATGCATTTCACTTTTGCTTTAATGTACCAGTGAGGTATTTTTATGAACTCCTTTAACGCATTATTGATACATGTTCGTACTCACATTTTATGATGATCGACCATGGTCCTAATCTTTTCTCATTTTTTTTAAGCAGGGTGTCCTGAGAAAAGAAGATTAACTAGAGCTCTTCATTATGCCTCCAATTCATTTCTCGTCTGCATAATGTTAAGGGTTAAGCTACATAAGAGGCCCCCTCAACAACATTTTATACAATTTCCCTTTTTGTTCCTTGGGCTCAAAAACATTTATACAATTTCCCTTTTCATTCCTTTCTTTCCAGAGTCTATTACTGTATTTAGCAACTGAAATTTATTCTATTGCGACAGGCTTCTAGTTGTAGTCTCCTGGTTTGGACTCAACCCAAAAAGGCAAAAATTATGCCCCTTTGTTCAAACACTTTTATTTTCCTTGGGTTTTAAAATTTGAATGGAATAACTTAACTAATCCCCCTCTGGGTTCTCTCTCCTTGCTTGCAAGTTTGGTTCGTTCCAAAATTTTATGTCTTTTGTTTCTTAGCTCACCAAAATACATTATGGCATGACTTACTAATGTCTTCCTTCCAGGTCAGTTTCCAGTTAGCTAGTCACGCTTGTCCATGTTGGGTTTATAATTTTTTCCCTGAGCATTTTATTGAGTTATTTCCAATGATCTAGTTGTATACGATATTCGTCTTTAAAATCTAATTTTATTTCAGCTCTATATTGTATATGTTGGAGATATGGTTACAACTCAACAGCACATTTTTTCTCTGATTTTTCCAATACTTGTAGAACCAATCACAAATTAGATTTACCCTATTTTCACCAGGGATTTTATGAGTCTGTTTTAATAATTGTTATGTATTCGATTATATTTTGCATTACTCTTTAGTTTTGATATCTTTATATGCTGAAAGCATGGGTTTGCAGGAATTTTACAATAGGTATTCGATATAGTCTTGCAGTTTGTGATCATATACCCTACAGGAGATGAATCAATACTTCTCACTGTTATGTTTGTTTCTGTTTTAACGCATTTTCTTTACAACAATATGTTTTAAATTCCTAACAGTACAATTCTCTATATACATGAAATGATTTTTAATTTATGCTTTAATGTAACATCATACTTAGCTTATCAATTATTATTGAAGTTTATAGACAATTTGGACGATTAGAACTGACTCCTTAATATCCGATTTTGTTTGATGTTTGCTTTCCCTAATTATTTCATGCATAAGATTTCCAGAGTGAAAATCTTAAATCATGATGAATCTTGAACTAATGGAATTCTAACCTTACTTGACATCTTTGTGAATTAATATGGATTACCTTTTCTAGTGACTACTATACATACTGGTGACTCATATAAATAGTATCTTTCATTGACCAATTACACTACAACACATTTGTATACAGAGATTCTTGATCTGATTATTGTACATATGTATAAAAAATGTACATCTAGCTATCAAATAGGATTGAACGTAATGAATTTACTATACAAAGCATTGAAAGACCTATTTCGCTAGCTAACCCTAATTAGGCTTGCTAACTAAACATCATGCCTCGGACGAGTATAAGTTATGTGTTATTTTATTTGATATCTTACTTTATATAATGTACACATATGTGCTAAAAATATATAAAGTTCCCCTCTCACTAACCACAGTCTTTTCCACATGCATCTATATATTTTATACCCCATTTTTACCACCTCATGTATATACATTCATTCATAATGATAAAAACTAGCAATCATTCCTTTCTTTCCTATCATCTGGGTAGTATTTAGTATAGTCATTCCCTAATAAATGAATTTTTCTACTTGATGAATAGATTAATGCAGCAACCAGTTATTCTAGAGACCTGAACTTAAATATTTAGATAAACTCTATTCTACATTAGTTACCTAGACCAGTTTCCATAAGAAAATACAATACAACTATTTTGTATAAGTTCCAATTAGTAGATGGTACTTTCACACGGTCAGAATTCAAGTTTCAACTTTCTATCTATACATATGAAAAAATAGGTAACTATAATTATCCGCACTCCAAAATCATTTATTTTAATTAAAGAATTAACTTCAGAAAGTTAATGAAAGCATCATTCCCAAATCATTTTGGCAAGAACCTTATTTGTTCATAATTATTCATTTACATATTATTCCCATATTTCTTATGGCTTTTCTGCCATTTTCTTTAATGTAGTTTAAACTAATCAAAAGAGTATCCTCGCATTGAAGGGATATTACATCAAAGACATTTTGACTTGGTCAAATACTTGATCTTGTGATCAACATTCCTTACTTAGGAGGTGTTGATCCCCTTCAACTGAAAATTCAGTAAAGGAAACTACATCTTATTTGATTATGCAATATTCCATTTTTTTCCAGCAAAATTACTATTAATTTGAGAAAGACGAACTATACCCAATTGTTTACTCCTTTTGTGCTTCAAAATTATTTTCCCTCAACTTGGTGTCAACCTTTGTAGTGATCACGTCAATAAATGTAGGAATAATTTCATTTTGGTCCCAATTTAATACCTATGATTTAAATATCTTTAGACAAGATGAATGCTCTTGTGTTGTGACAAGGCTAGCCAAAACTTACTATATTGTATTTTCTTTAAAATGGTGGATGGCTATATTTGAGAGGTTTTAGCTTTTTATCCTTCTACTTGAAGCTCACTTTTTTAATGTAAATGTAGACCTTGTCCTCTTCTTAGAATTGATATTTCAATTTTTTGTTTTTCATGTTAGGCGTCTAGCCTTCAAAGGCCCTTCCACAATGTACCATTCCACAGGTAACCTTCCAAGCATGAAAACATGGTGCTTTCCAGCCTTCAAAGGCTTAAAAAATGTATAGGTGGTGTTTTTTTGTGGACTATCTAGAGGATAGCCTTAAAAGGCTTGTCAAACATGGAATTTATGCCACCAAATACTCCTCCATGAGGACAATCTGGGATTTCTAGCCTTCCATGTGACTTTCCATCATGTCACACACCATGATTCTGAAGTCTCTTTACGGTGAATGTTTGGGGCTTCTGAGAATGATTGATAATGTTTCCAAACATTAGGAAGATCTGTCAAACAACCACATGGTCTCTTTGATGCATGAACGTGAATCTTCAAACAAATGAAATTCCATCAAGAAAATAACTCCTACAAATGTTGGCCCAGAATTGAAACTATTTTTAAATACCTTCGAAAGATTGGCCTATGCAAAATTATGTCAGGATTCACCCAAAACAGAGATCACTGCATTCAAAACCTATATATATATATATATATATATATCCTCAAAAACCTCAAATAAGAGTGAAACAGAAATAGTTTGATTCTATGTGTTGATTCATTTATTTTTAAACTCCCTTTATACTTCAACTCGACGCAGGTTTTCTCAAACCATTTTATTTGCAATCAAACCAATGTCTTGGGTAGTGTTATTTGAATTTTTTAACTCAACCTTCTTTTAGAATTTGTTGAAATTCATCCCTTTGTTGTTACATATTTACTATAGGTTGGTATTTTTCAGTTATATCCAAACACAGGTATACCATGTAAACAAATTAAAGTTATGAGATAACTATACAGATGTATTTCTTATTCTCAGGACACAAAACTATGATGGATTTATATTAAGTTTCAATATTATGTTCACCCTTGAATAGGATTTTTTATGCATTCCCCACAATAATTGTACAAAACTAGTAGCCATCTAGTGCCTTATAAGTCATGAATGATCTACTTCAAATGTTTCCAAGTTTCTGCAACTGTCTAATATCTCCATCATCATTGTGGAAAAAACTGTTGTAGGGTGACATATTGGTTATACATTTCAAATAACACCCTAATCCTTCTCAATACAATACCCTGTCTACTCTTCACACTAGGTTACACTTTGTTTTAGGATCGTTACTTATACCAGGTGATATTCTAGCCATGGGATTTATTATCTTATTTATCTTCTTCTATATGAAATCGATATTCCCATAAGTGTCTGTCAACCCATAGCCTCGTCTCTAATTTAGGAGAAATCCAATAAACTGTCATATCCATCATTGAAGCTGATAGATGTTGATCATAGTAATAGAATTCCAAACATTTTATTGATGTGCTTTGTCCACAAATTGTGGGATAATTTTGAGGAACAAATTTCTTATGGTACCCTCATGTAGACCAGGGGGTAACATCTTGCTCCTATTGGGCACACACGTCCTTCTTGGGATCACTTGAGAATTTTTTACTTAATTAATAACCCCAAACTCTCAAGATAAAGCTACAAAAGTGCAGTCCATAATCCAAAGTAGCCAATTTATCATCCTGACTGCAATATCAATTTCCACATTGTTTGATCATTTTTGAAAATAGAGACACATTAAAATCCAAATGAAAATATGTTGGTATCCCCATCACCTCTGGACTGAATTCTCCATTTTCAACAACTCTCGTACTCCCAACAATTTCATCGTGTGTAACAACATCTTGAGAATGTCCATTTCTTCCACAAAGAAGAGAGATGGAAACAAATATTTCATAGTCTCTTTGAGAAATTTCAGTGGACTATTTGATTAAACACATATTTCTCTTCACTAAACTTTCTAGTAATCTTTGTTGTCAAGCCATCTATGATATTGATAATTGAACATAATCAAATTCATCCCATTTGCCCTGTCCTTTTACCTTACTGTTTTCTATGAGAAAACCTTGCTCGCACTTTCCAGAACAAGAAAAATCCTATCATTAAATGTTTTACATTGATTTGTACTTCAATTTCCTTGATGTATATCATTTGAGGTCTCCAAAGCTCGATTTTCTTCATATTTTTCATAACTCTCATCAAATGGAGAGGTAATAATTTCATTGTTAAAAAATATAAAGGTAGAATTAAGCCCTCATCAAAAGTTTTATATGGTATGCTCCCTTCAACAGTTGCTCGATTATCCTCTTCCTAAACATCCATGTCATTCTCTAACTTGGGGTTGGATTAGTAGTGTTGACATTGAGTTCTAATAAAAGAAAACGGTTCACATCTGAATCTGATTAGTGTTCTTTAATGTCATTTTTATGCTCATATTCATCATAGATAGGACTGGATTCAAAACACACAACATATGATATTCCTTTTCTTTGTGAAAATAATGAATCTGGATCAAGTATGTATTAAGGATATTGTGTTATTCTTCTTCTGGATCAAGTATGTATCAGGGCTATTTTGTTATTCTTATTCTGGAACTGTAGTAGGCTAGTATCCTCTTAAATGATGCCAACAATGATAACTTCCTCAAATTTTGAGCTCAACACTTTATTCATATAAATAGAAACATCATCATAATATAGATATTCGCCCTCTAAATTGTATTCCTTATCTGGTTCTCGATGCTACCAGAATTCCTCAATGTATCAAAACTTTTTATGCTCAACACTTTATTCATACCAATAGAAACATCATCATAATATAGATATTCACCCTATAAATTGCCTTCCTTATCTGGATGTCGATGCTGCCAGAATTCCTCAATGTATCACAAATTTTTATGACTCTTTAAATACATATTGTCTATCTCAAAAACTTAAAATACCCCATACAATTAGTTGAAAAAAAAACAAAGAAACAAAAAACCTCATAAGTGAAATCATTGCTTCTAGAATTCCTCAATGTATCATGTACAACTGCTGAAAAGAATAATTTCCCAAGTACCTTTGATTTGCCTTGGATAGAAGATCTGCAAGTTGATTTTTTTCCCTATATACAACACGAGTGGGCCTAATGATACAACTTGAGTGGGCCTAGTGGTTAAGAGAATGTGTTTCCTCCTAAGAGGTCACATGTTCAAAACTAGTAGGGGTAGAGTATGTATGTCTTTGTAGACTTAGTAATCATCGCAGAGGTGGGTCCCTTGTCCCACAAACAAGCGGTCTCATACACCAATTTGGTGATTGGCTTGGCTGTGACCTTAAAATTAGATAATAATAATGATGATAATAATAATAATTGAAAATATATTACCAAATTGAAAATATGTATCATCTAAATTGTGAGGATAGGAGGATTGAAATTGGAATTTTCCTTTACCCAGTCATTATTCCCTTTGCATCTCCAAACACATGAAGTAACTCCAATCCTAGCCAACTGGAACATATAAAAACACCCCAAAGATAAATGATTTATTCCCTACACTATTAGTGCACTTTCCTCCCTTCCACCAGAAATGAGTTACACATAAAATTCATAATCTCAAACTTTAAATTGTTTATCCTATTTTTTGTGATTTTGCATCACATGATATTGTGCTTAAATCAGAGTGATTTTCTGTAGCTATCATGGAAATAAGTTGTTTTATACCAATCTCAAAGTGTTTTGTGTGGATATTGTACTTAAATGAGATTGAAATTTTCATTGGGATGGAAATAAATTATTTTATGCAAGTCTAATATTACAAAGTTTGTGATAAAAATCCAGGTAAAAGGGTCAATACCATGGATTTATTCAGCACAGCGTCACACCATAATCTATTTGTAGTTGAAAAAATGGGTAAGGGTTTTCCACTTGATAAGAAGCTTTTGTCTTGTTTGTTGGAACTTGCTAGTCATGAACTATGTAGGGAAAATAACTTGTGTATAGTGACTACATTTTATATTTTTATACCTTTTCATATTTGTATTTTGACTTATGTTTTATCATGCTTCTGGTATCCTTTGATCGACTATGAACATACCTTTAAAAAAATATGAAAACTATTTGATATAGTACTGTATAGATCTACAGTGATTGGGGTTGATGAGAGGATGCCTTTGGAAATTCCAACAATGATGGTCCAACCATTGAGATTAATGAAGGAAATATTTCAAGTGCTTGTGTTTCCATTAAAGTTATTTGTAAGGAACCTCTTGATAAATTTATTTCTACCATGTGCACCTTGTTGATTCTCTATTATTTCTACAATGCCTTTTGATTGGCTTATGATTTGGCAGAGTATTTATGTTATTATTTATTTCTTTGGTTGTTCACCAAAAGTTTTGTATGTAGTATTTATGATTTCTTTTTCAAATATGTATGTAGCATTTAGGATTGGTTTTTCTGATATGTGCTTGCTAATCTAACTACTTTTATGTTTCTGTATTTATAATTTTGGTTAAAACTTTGCAATTTTCAGCTGCTTTTCCTATATTGTAATTCTTGTAAAATAGATCTTAATTTCATTGAAGGTATGAATATCACTAACTAGGTGGATGATGGATTTTACTAGCGTTGTGGGCATTTTGAGCATGGAAAAATTGTCAACAACAACGTGCTAAATATTTGTTCTCATATTTTACATTGAATGGACAAGAATATATTGAAGGTATGACTGTCGCCAACTGGTTGGATGATGGATTTTACCAGGGTTGTGGGCATTTCAAGCATGGAAAATCTATCAACAACAATGTGCTAAATATTTTTTCTCATATTTTACATTTAATGGCCAAGCATATGTTGGTTGTGCACTAACCTTCTCTTTTATGGTGCAAGTTAAATATGACGACATAGTTGACTCTCATTTTTTATCATTACTAACCTTTAATGATAAATATGTTGGATTATATAACTTGTTGCAAACATTTTAGGGATAGATAGGTAGGGATACATAGGAGAATGTCTATGCCAATTTCTTTGTACCTTTCCTTAGTTGATGTGAAAAATTCCTTGAAAAATTTGATATTGCAGGAATATATGAAGAGTGTAAATATGCTAAACATAAACAATTTAATAGTAGATATTAAAGGCTTGTGATCATTCTAGTTACTTTTTTCCATGACTAGATTAAATATTTTGTAAATTATTGTATATTAGCTTGTTGCGTGAGTCATGTTACCTGGGTGTGACATTGAGCTAACTCCATTGAGTATTTTTATCAAGTTAAAAATAAGGGCTACATGATTTTATATTTTACAAAGATTACGCCATTATGTGTAGAAAATTTGTTTTAAATCAATACCCAAATATGTAATTTCAAGGACTACCGTAACTCTCACATAATTCTTTAAAGGGTGCTAGCTCAATCGAAGAGCACCTGCTTTATAAGCAGGAGGTCGTGGTTTGATTCCACTGTGTCCTAATATGAATTAATCAATGATATTGTAGTTTAGTTTTAAATAAATATTTTTAATATTGGTTTATTTCAATGGTGGGATATTTTTCTAGATTCGGTGTTTTATATTGTCTCTAAAGAGACAAAAGTGATGTTGTATTATCTTTGAATGTAATTTTTTATTGTCGCTAGAGAGACAATAGTTAGGATCAAAGACATTGTCTCTTTAAAGACAATATGTCTTTAATCCCAAATATTTTCTCTAGAGAGACAAAAATGAAACTGTCTCTGGAGAGACAAAAATGAAATTGTCTCTGGAGAGACAAAAATGCTTGTGTTATATATCGTCTTATAGAGACAAAATTTTGAGACAATTTAATTTGAGACACCTGCTTAAAGACAATACACAAGTTTTCTTTTGTCTCAATTTAGGACAATTTACTCAAAAATTGTCTTAAATATTGTCTTAAAACCCCCCTTTATGTTGTAGTGGCAAAACATTTTTTGTTTTAACAAATGGTGTATCTTAATGATTAATATTTTCCATTGGGTAGGTTGTGTTCTTTAGAGCATCTCTTACATTTATTATATGGGAGATCGTTATCCACGTATGATAAAATAACTTATCTGAACCAATTGAATCGTAATCGCTCATATAAATTAAGAAAGAATAAAGTTTTAAAGTTTAATATAAATGGGATAGATTAAGATATTTATTATAATTACTTTGACCATTTGAAAAAAACTAATAATTATTATTAGATCATTTATTTATTTAATGATATGTTTAATCAGTTTAAGTGCTTCATAGATGATTTTTTAAGGATAGAATCAATTTATTCATTAAAATAGAAATCTCACCCAAATTTTATTATTAAATTTAAATTATGTTCTCTATTAATTAAATTAAAATTCATTCTAATAAAAAAATAAAAAATAAAAATTTTACGTTCTGGTTCACAAATCCAATGTGCCCACACACATATGTACTCATTAAGTCCACCAAAAAATCTCGACAGACCCTCCCGAGGGGATCTAACTGCCATCCTTACACACAAGGCCTAACCCCAAGGGCATCAAGGAGATTTAATCCTATGACCTCCCAACTGGAAAAGTACTTAGCAATGAGGACTCAACCAGTTGAGCTAACTCTTGGGGCAAAAAAAAAAAAACCTACAAAGTGGAGTTCTAAATATATGGAGAGAAAAAATGAGATTACTAATAGCGATGTTCAATTTGTTATATTTATTAATGCTGCAACTCGGAGAGATCACACAAACCATCGATATGGGAAATAAAATTATATGAAAAGAAAATGTCCTAAAATATAAGGTGGAATACTAAAAATATAAGGAAAATGAGTTTATTGAAAGTTGGAGTTATTAATATTGTCTCTGCACTCAAACCTAGAACCCAAGAGCTAATAAGATATATATATATATATATATATTGTCTCAATGCAGCTCTATTTGGGGTAGAAAACTTGAGAAAAGGATTTTTCTCAAATATTATGGAATCAATGATATATTCCATGTTTCCTTAATCCTTTTAATCTCAACACTTAATGGAGGAGCCAAAGGCTCGAGTGCCCCCTCTATCTCTCAACCATGATCCTTTCAGGATGCTCAAATTTTAGGTCTCGCACAACCAACTCCCAAATATCTCTCAAGGGAAGCCTTCATTGTAGAACAATCAGAATATATTCCATAACAAGAGGTTGAAGACCCCAACCAATATTTTTAGCTTATGCCATAATACGCCATTTTAATGGGATTTAGCCATCAACATGCATGCTCTAGGAATGGGTGCATCAAACATGACCCTCTAATATGGATATGTATTTATGTTTTAAGCGATTCTTTATGGTTTATTTAAAAAAAACTTGAGGACAATAAAAGATTTTTTAATTAAGGACCTTGCTTTCGCTACCACTCTCAACTCTCCTTTTAGCAATGGTATTCATTTGTTAACTCTAGATGTCTTAGCTTCTATAGTAGAATATATAAGACACTTTATTAAGATATATACAAGCAATATTGAGAGAGGTATTGTAACCCTTGCACAAATCTATCTCAAAATAGATATTATCAAAGGGCTACTTTATAGGATCCTTATCAATTTCAATTGCATAACCTTTTCGTAGCTAGTGGATTATGAAAACGTGAATTTCTATTATAGGTCCTATAAACAACTAGGTCATCTCCAAAATCCTTTCCCTTCTTCCCGAGGGCATTCACATCCCGTCACGCCAGGAAAAAGAATAAATGATGGCAATACCCAAAAGGATATAAGAATTCCTCAACTCACAAGCACGCTAACATGCAACAAAAAAAATAAATTGCAACCAAATCTAGTCCTTTGGCCTCAACTCAACCCCCAAAAACTTTCATTCATCCCATAGACATTATGATCACCCCTCCTCCTTCACCATCTCCCCACTCTCGTCTAGATAGCTTAGATGGAGATGAGAAAGATACAACCATGATCCTCGCTCTGTCCATGAGCGGACAAAAAAAAATCCTTAATAATTAGATCACTCTAGTAGAGATAAAGAATTAGTCAGTATTTCATATCCTCCAAAAAATGGAAATTCCTCATGGAAATGCAACCATTGTACCCATTTCATTTTCTCCCAACAACTTCTTAGGATGGATTGGTGTTCACAAGGAAAAGGGAAGAAAATACCTTCAAACAACTTAATGATCAGTTTTTTTCTTGTTTTTAGTCTCCCCGAAAGTGGGGAAATAAATGGTTTTGGTCTGTATTTCTCATGGAATCTCCTCTAATTTTACAGTTTCTTAAGACTTTACTTTACTACCTATGATCTAGTTTCCAAAATGGCAGGCCAAAAAATGTAATTATGCTTAAACTAATATAAATATTTTCTATTGAAATACAAAACCAACTTATATAAAATAAAATTAGTTATATGTTTCAAATATATATATATATATATATATATATATATATATATCAAAACTAATTATCACAAAATAATATTAGAAATATAATTAGGCTGATATGCCTAACTTTTGAATCAGTTCACCTCCAAATTTTGTCTACTTTTTTCATTTTAATTTGACACGTGTGATTACACTTGTCTACTCTTTTCATTGTAATTTGACACCTTTGATTACACTTTTCTTTTGGTGGTGACGTCTATACCAATTCATTGACATGTGTTTAATTTTATTTCCTCATGGTCTTCAATTCGGGTGGAATGGTGGGAATTTTAGTTATGGGCAGAGAGCTCCCACTGAATGAGAAGCTCGTCTGTGATGTTACAAGTAAACTTTGTCTATAACTATGTTGTGTTTGGTTCTCTCTCACACTACACTACTCAGTATTTTGTTTTTGAAAGTATAATTCAGATGACAGGATGGAATTGAACCCATTTGATATGTTTGGAGATGATAGGCATCCATTTCTACAAATAAGAACGCAGAACCAACACTCATTTCCGATCTCCACAAATACATGAGAATAGCTAGTGGGGATGGTCATTTGAGGTTCCCAGACACGAATCATATAATGACCCAAAACCAAATGCAAACATAAATTATTCACACAACTCTACTCCTCCTCCTTCCAATCCAACTACAAGTAGAAAGGGGAGAGTCATTTTTATTATCGTTTATGATGGCAACGAATCGGAATCTATGTGTATGAAAGAAAAGGAGGTGTCTCCTAGGATGGAGTAGGGTGTTTCCGCTATGAAAATATAGCCCATGTTAAGAGGTTTTTGTGTTCAGAATTCAAAGCCCTTCGAGAAGTTGAGGATTATAGGCCAAGTGAAGTCAAAAGTTGATTAAATAGGGATGATTCTTACAAATCAGCAACACAAACTCAGTTGATACATGGAAATGAGGACGAGTTCCTAAATCTTGACCATGAAATCATCTCTCTGATGCTCAGACTAGATGTGATTTAGGTATTTATTTTGAATTTTCTTATGGGGCATGAAATACCATTATGTTTAACTAAAGAATATTATGCTTTTATGTGCAGGGCATGAACTCATTTATGCGGGAGTCAAGGAGGGTTGTAAATCGCCGTGTTTTTTAGCTACAAGAGACAGTTGATGCCATAATTGAAGGAAAATATTTGCAGGGGGCACATCATAGTTATCATGAGCATATCCTTGAAATGGATTCTTAGGATGCCTTCTCTTGAGATGGTTTCCTAGAATAAACTTTTACAAAGGATCGAATTGTTGCTAACGAGAATGTCGTTGAAGCATTTCAAGAGCTGATGGTTATGCATGACGGTTCTGCACCTGATTCAAAAATATTTGAAGTTGAAAATCCTGAGCAACATGTTTAAAAAATTAATAATGAGGATACTTATGATTAGGACAAAGAAAGAGTGAAGGTATTAACCAGTTCTGATTTTGAACTAGAAAATCCTAAGCCGCATGTTTACAAAATTAAGAATAAGGAGAATTTTGATCTCTACAATGAAAGCGTGAGTGCATTAACCAACTCTGATTATGAACAGGACAACCCTGTACACGAGCTGTAGAAACTCAAAACATCAACAACAGATTCAGGGAAATGGAATGCAAGATCTCATATCTAGAAGAAGAGAAATCAAGGCTACTAAGGTGATTAATAATGAAAATCCTTAAATTTAAACATATCAAGGGAAAAATTAGAAGATTTAAGGAGGAAAATTATTTCATGGAAGAATTATTTTTCGTTAATAGAAGTGACTATGTATCTATCTAATACAATTGGATTTTAATGACATAATCAGAAGACTACAGTTTATGGTTCTAATTTGGTTCTTGTGGGTTTGTCATTTGATCATCATTCATATAGTACTAGTAAATAGCAAGTACCAATTAGTGTATGATTAAATTTATTATAATTAAATTTGTATGAATCTAAATGTTAGTTTTTGAATTCTCACAAAATTTTGATCTTTATGTGGATTTCTTATCTGAGTTATTGGTTTTGTAGTCGAAGATTTGAACCATTTAATATCATGAGAACCATTTAATATATGCGACCATGAGTGGAGTGACATGGTGCCTGAGATTTCTTGGGCAGATGAACTGAACTATTGCCCTGGCCTTACAAAAGGAACATAAGGGTGAGCTACTTCAAAATATAGTCGACAAATCTCAAAGAGGATGCCAGTTGTTTATCCATAGAATCCATTTTTCAAATAACCTTGAATCGAATTTAATTATGACATCTGATGAATGTGGAGATCTTAGTAAACTTTCATGTTTGTTATTTATGATAGTAAATACTAATATATTTCTATTGATATCACGAATAGGTGAGCTCCATGTTGATGAGAGTATTTTCTCAATCAGTCAAGATACCCACAAGTTTATGACTCAAGTGCTTAGTTGATTAATGTGGACATCTCAGTAAAATTTCATGTTTATTATTTATGACAGTAAATACTAATATATTTTTGTTGATATCATGAATAGGTGAGCTCCATGATGATGGTTACGGGAGTATTTTCTCAATCTGTCAAGATGCCCACAAGTTTTTGACTCAAGTTCTTACCTCTGATGGATGAATCCACAACGTCTTCAGGATTTGAGGAATTTATTATCCAAAAAAATTATCCCAATGGTGACCATTCAACCAATATTGGCATCTTCATTAAGAAAGATGAGATGGTCACAACCATATCCAAATAGTGATAAGGCCCTGTTTCTCTCGATTTTTGTTCAATCAGGGATCTAGCTTTGCTTCCGCCTTACCATGGATGCAGAGGATCTAATAAATACTCAAATTATTCACTTTACTACCAACAACCAAGGCTTCTTCAGATCAACGTATTGCATATTGCCTCGGCTTGTATTGATGATGCAACCTCTCCTCCTCGTAAGTTTCTTTCATATACCACACTTCTGTCATTTCGTTCATGTACCACACTTTCACTATTGGTCTGGGAACTATTTGATAGACATACAGGGTAATTGGTGTGGGAACTAATTCATAGACATACAGGTTAAACCATTTAAACTTTAGTTTTTAAAAGTCTAGATTAACTTTTAGTATAAAAAAAAATATGGTGAAAAAATTCATTTAGGACTTTAAAAATATAACTGAATTTATACATTATGTTAGTGATAATATCAATGTAATGGTATGTTATCAAATATAATTGTTTAGGCATGACAACGTGGAAATGGTGGGGATCTGTCTGACAGAGAAAAACGTAGAATCTCTGGCCAATCCTTACGTTCACGTGAAATGTCACTGAAGTGGATATAACGAGGATTTGATGTGACGTATCAAACGATTAAATAATTGAAGTACTCAAGGTTCAATTTGATAAAACAAAACACTTCTTATAAATTGTTTTATTCAATTTATACGAATTTTAATTATGATAATTTATTTTATTAAATTTAAATAATTAGTTTTAATATAGTTTACAAATTTAATATTAAGAAAATTATTGCATAATTAATTATTATAATGATATAATTTTTCTAAGGGACTTTTTTGAAATTTACCTCTCTTAGTTTAAGAAATTTAATTTAAACGTTTTATTATTTTGAGAGTGCAAGCTTCTGTGATCCATAACATATTAAATTATAAATCTTCCGGGAAATCACATGAGAATTTTAGGATCCGCGTGTTTCGAACTACCAACTGTAGTTCATCATTAGGATAATGAAGATTGGCTAATCAGACAAACCTCTAGAGAAGCAACGGTCAAAACCCAAGAAAAGTTAAAGAACGGTTAAAATTAAAAATATAAACCAAAAATAAACGGTCAAGAATAAAAATAGAAATAAAAACAGAAAACATAACTAACCCAACCCTAAAAATGCTAGTCAAAACTAAAAATAATATAAAACCAAAACTAAAAACTAAAATGACACCCCAAAAAATAAATAAATAAATAAATAAAAATCAAATAAAATAAAAGTCAAAGTTCAAATAAAAAAAATTAATCTATAAATAAAAACATTAATAGATAAAATGTTTAATTAGGATTTAAAAAATAATAATAATAATAATAAATAAATAAATAAAAATAATAATAATTAAATTATATATATATATATATATATATATATATATATATATATATAAAATTAATAAATTAAAAATATTAATAATAAATAAAAATATTAATAAATACATAAAATTAGAAATAAAATTTTTTGAGTAAAAATAATAAAAATAAAATAAAGGATATAATCCATAAATAAATTAATAAAGTAATAAGTAAAAACATTAATAAATAAAAATAAAACTAGAATAAAATAAAAATAAAAATAAAATAAATTATAAATATCAAATCATATAATAATAATAATATAAAAAACATAAAAATAAAAATATACGAAAGAAAAAAGGAAGGACCTTTACAAGGAGTGAAGAGATGGAATCCAGCGATTGCTAACCTTCCATCCATCATCTCTATTCAACGTACAAGGCCTCTTTTCAATCTCTAACGCCTTCCTAAATTTCCGGTGATGGAAATGATCCACCCTAGCAAGGACCCTAGCGTCTTCCAAACAAATATGATGCTTCATCTTCTCCGTATGCTCAGCTAACGCTGAGGACTTGGTTCTACCATGTCTAATATCAGTAGAATGCTCCTGGATCCTCTTATTAATCGATCGACCAGTTTCGCCAATGTAGGGAGTCCCACAAGAGCATGGGATCAAATAAACACCTTTCATGCTTTTTGGGTCCAACTTGTCCTTAACAGATTTAAAGGAGCTCCGAATGGTGTTTAAAGGCTTAAAAGAAGACGAGATCTTATGCTTCCTTAAAATCTGAGCGATCTTGTCAGTAGTACCTTGAATAAAAGGTAAATGAACTTTACCAATAACATCATCCATCTTCATTTTCTTCCTAGGACCTTTGCTCGCATTCATGAAAGCCTTCAAACCCTAACTTCTACTATATCCATTTTCTCCGAAGACCTTAAGGAGATGGGCCTTTTCCTCATCTAAATGATCATCATCAGAAATTCTAAGAGCTCTCGTAGCTAAAGTGTTTAGGACCCCAATTTTATAAGTAGGAAAATGATGAGAACCAGAATGAAGATACTGCTCAGTGTGTGTCTTTTTCCGAAAAACACAATGCAAGAAAGAGCCATTATTATTTCTAGAGATGAGAACATCAAGGAAAGGAAGGCTCCCCTCATTCTCTGTTTCCATAGTGAACTTAATGGAATCAGATTGATTATTCAAGTGTTGATGAAACGCCTTTAATTCTTGTGGCCAATGCTATTAAATCAAGTTGCACTGTGGGTTCCATGAGCTCAAAGATTATTGAAAGCAATCATGTCACCCCTAGGATTTATGGGCTCCCCAAGATTCATAAAGAGGGTGTTCCTATTAGACCCATTGTTAATACTATTGGTGGGCCCACTTATCTCCTAGCTAAGTATTTAGCCCGCAAGCTTAAGCCTCTTGTTGGTCAGACAGATTCTTTCATGAAAGATTATGCTTCTTTTGTTCATGAGTTAAAAAGTTGGGTTTGCGAACCTAATGACTCTATGGTTAGTTTTGATGTTGTTTCTCTCTACACGAACATTCCTATCATGGAGGCAGTAGAAGTTATCAGGCGTATCACTGATCCTGATACTGCTAATTTGGTGGAAATTTGCCTCACTTCTACCTTTTTTAGTTTTGAAGGAGAGTTTTATGAGCAAACCTGTGGTGTCGCCATGGGTTCCACGCTCTCGCCAGTAGTGGCTAACCTATTTATGGAATATTTTGAATCTAGAGCTTTAGCGTCTACTCCCTTAAAATCCAAGGTTTGGAAGCGGTTTGTAGATGATACTATCATCAATTGGTCTCATGGACAGCAAGAATTAAAGGCGTTTCATCAGCACTTGAATAATCAATCTGATTCCATTAAGTTCACTATGGAAACGGAGAATGAGGGGAGCCTTCCTTTCCTTGATGTTCTCATCTCTAGAAATAATAATGGCTCTTTCTCGCATCGTGTTTTTCGGAAAAAGATGCACACTGAGCAGTATCTTCATTCTGGTTCTCATCATTTTCCTGCTCAGAAAATTGGGGTCCTAAACACTTTAGCTACGAGAGCTCTTAGAATTTCTGATGATGATCATTTAGATGAGGAAAAGGCCCATCTCCTTAAGGTCTTCGGAGAAAATGGATATAGTAGAAGTCAGGGGCTTTCATGAATGCGAGCAAAGGTCCTAGGCAGAAAATGAAGATGGATGATGTTATTGGTAAAGTTCATTTACCTTTTATTCAAGGTACTACTGACAAGATCGCTCGGATTTTAAGGAAGCATAAGATCTCGTCTTCTTTTAAGCCTTTAAACACCATTCGGAGCTCCCTTAAATCAGTTAAGGACAAGTTGGACCCAAAAAGCATGAAAGGTGTTTATTTGATCCCGTGCTCTTGTGGGACTCCCTACATTGGCGAAACTGGTCAATCGATTAATAAGAGGATCCAGGAACATTCTACTGATATTAGACATGGTAGAACCAAGTCCTCAGCGCTAGTTGAGCATACGGAGAAGACGAAACATCATATTTGTTTGGAAGACGCTAGGGTCCTTGCTAGGGTGGATCATTTCCATCACCAGAAATTTAGGGAGGTGTTAGAGATTGAGAAGAGGCCTTGTACGTTGAATAAGGATGATGGAAAGAAGGTTAGCAGTTGCTGGATTCCATCTCTTCACTCCTTGTAAAGGTCCTTCCTTTTTTCTTTGGTATATTTTTATTTTTATGTTTTATATCTTATTATTATTATTATATGATTTGATATTTATAATTTATTTTATTTTTATTTTTTTTTTATTTATTTATTTATTTATTTATTTATTTTTTGGGGTGTCATTTTAGTTTTTAGTTTTGGTTTTATATTATTTTTAGTTTTGACTAGCATTTTTAGGGTTGGGTTAGCTATGTTTTCTGTTTTTATTTCTATTTTTATTTTTGACCGTTTATTTTTTGTTTATATTTTTAATTTTAACCGTTCTTTAACTTTTCTTGGGTTTTGATCGTTGCTTCTCTCCTCCTGGTATAAATAGGTTTGTCTGATCAGCCAATCTTCATTATCCTGATGATGAACTACAGTTGGTAGTTCGAAACGCGTCGATCCTAAAATTCTCATGTGATTTCCCGGAAGATTTATAATCTAATATGTTTTATTATTTTATTATTTAAAATACTAAAATATGGGAAATTTAAAATTTTATATTATTGAAATTTGGAGTTGTTTTTATTGTGATTTTTTGGATTTTTTCAACGAAATTTGAGATGAAATTTTGATTTGTATTATTTAAACTGGTTTTTTGACTATATATCTGAATTCAACAGCTTTGAACACTTCTAGTGCATCAAGTTTGGGATTTCAATAAATTTTTGCCTAATTTTAAAGACGTTAGACCTAAAAATCTACTAGAAAAACTTCCAAAAAATCTCACTAAAAACAAATCATTTAAATTTATATAAACTTCTAAATAATCTCACAAAAAAAAACAAATACAAATCATTTAAATTCATTTAAATTTATATTCAAAACATAGTAAAATAAACTAAAATGCTCTCCAAAAATCACACATAAAACTACTCAACTAAAGGGCATTGTGTAATTCGGATGAAAACCAGACCATTCCTGTAAATCACAGGTTATTTATGAATTCTATGCAACTGCTCCTTTTTCAAACTAGATTCTCGTGTGATTTGGTTGAAAGAAAACCAATTGATTTGTGTATAAAGTGGATAAAAGTTTGGTCATAAATTCATTTAAGTCTATCATGTTTCTAGAATTTAAGAAGGCCCGACGAATAGGCTCAAAACGAAATCGGAAATTCAAAATTTTATTTAACCAAATTTCACAGAAAGAAATTGAAAATAATGACGTTAGCCGTAGACAATATGTTCTAGTAGCGAGGTGCTTATTCTGCGCAGTCATTATTCTATTTGTTACGCGGATGTGTGCCGCTAGTTTTGTAAATTTCGGCATGCGCAGTTAGTAGACTATGGGCACTTTGCTTTGAATATCCAACTTTACAGGTCAACTCAATAGGCTAACAAACACGATTTTCTGACCGCAATATCATCACCCATAAACAACAGGTTGACTCTTGTTTTCAACGCAACCATCCACGCCTGATTGATATTAATATCAATGTTTATAGCAACCGCTCCACATCTGATCCAAAAACCGTGAGTAGTATTCTGTCTCGCCTCTCCAAACCATCAGTAGTATTCTGTCTAGCCGCTCCAAGATTATCAGATCTCTGCCCCAAGTCAAGTATGCGTGTTTAAGAAAACCAGATGATCTATCTTCATGTTCAATCTGTTTGCGGTGTATTGGGGAGCAGGATGAAGTTCGAATTCTGCCCAACTGCAGACATTATTTTCACATTTCTTGCATTGGTCGGTGGCTTCTTCCATGTACTTTCAATAACTCTTTATGCCCTTGTGTAGAGCTAATGTAATTGGCCTCTACTCATCGCAGTTTATATAAAGTACATTGCGATTACCCACAATTCTGGTTGAAATCAGTTGTGTTAAAAACGGATATTTTATTAATTTATGAATTAAATGGTTCTTGATACATGGAAAGTGTACAAACACTCAGAGCTTTCACACTAATAGGGCTTTCACACTAATAGGGTGGTTCCAACCACTCTCTAGATATTAGGGTTTGAGACCTAATTTTAGAGTCTCAATCTTATCCTCATCACAATAAACATCTAAGTCTAGCTTTATCCATTAATTCCAACACTCCCCCTTAATGGAGAAGTCTCAGTCTCACCTAGACTTACATAAAAACATAAAAAACTTGGTAATAGAGGTTTTCATTTTGGTCTTTTTGCTTGCTAGTCCATGCTTGTTCATACCTAGGCGAGGCTTCATCTTTACTTTTCTCGCCATGATGTAGTGATATATCTTCACCTCCTTTCTTCCCCAATGACGGAAAGCTTGAACTCTTATCCTCACATGTCTCAAAATTATGACAAGCTTGATAGGAGAATGTTTTCTCTAACTATTTCCAGTGTCAAGTATGTGAACTTTGCTATGTGAACTTCAACGATGTTGTCTTCAACATTTATGGATGCAACTTATGTGTTGACTTCATAAAGACATTTTATTTCGTGTCATGCTTCAAGAAACTTCAATTCCTCGTCAAACTTTATTGCTTCTTCCTTGTTGTTGTTGCTAAGATCTACACACACATAAATATTCATAAGATCATCATAATTTAAATTCTCTCTAGCTTTCTCTTTTTCTGCGACATCTTTGCAATCAACTTCATGTGGGTCGTCTAATTGATCTTCAACACTTTGTTTCTCTTTACATCCTTTCTGAAGATCAACTCATGAATCTTCAATCTCAAGATCTTGCACGACAAATTGTGCCTCTTGATTCTCGTGGTCATCAAAAGAACCACATTGTTTTTCTGAAATTTCTTCTGACTCAAAAATACTACCCATGCTAATGCCTCCAAATCATGGAAAATTTTAGGGGCTAATATTCGCAGGTGGGCTAACTTTCTATACTTTTTCCAAAAAAAACTTTTGCTAATTTCCATTTTTTCTAAAAATAATTTGCCCAAGTTTTATAGTATGAAATTATTTTGCCTTAAAAATTGCCAAGATCTTATATAGACTAATATAATATAATCATAATTTTAAATATTTTTACAAATCTATCATAAATTTTTTAACAATTTTTCTGTTATAAGATTTTCCAAGGTTTCTAAACATTCAAATAGATATCCATCTTTAAAATTTTCCCTACTCCAAATGGCCACATGAAAAAGAGATCATCATCATAATAAAAAATATCTAAACAACATAGACATGTTGGGAAAGTCTAGCTTTTCTCGTTTTATCTCGCTTCCAGATTTCTTTCTGACTCACCTCAGTCCTCTCACAAGCTCTAACAACCCCGTGACCATGCAGGTGGGAAACATCTCCCTTTGGAAGCTCTCCAATTGTAGAACCTTATAATGTAGTATAGATTGTGACTTCTATGCCACGTAGGTCTCAATGCCCTCGGCTCTTGCGACGAGCAACAAAACAACCTCTCAACAAGCCGGATACACTATCGATAACCAATTATGATGCATGTAATTAGCAATTTCCGATATGACACATATTTTGTGAAGATGGGTTCAAATCAGTAGGAACTTGCGTGTTTTCATTGTGGTGTATGGGATCTCCGCAACCTGCAACAACCTGCAACTTTTGTATTTCTCAAACAAATTTTCAGGAAAAGTATGCTCGATCACGTACGCAGCAGCACACAAACTCAGCCTCTGTGCTCTCTAGATAACGTAGCAATAGGGGAAGGCACCCACATAAAAATAGATCAATTGGCCAGCAATGACCCTCCACGGCGATCCACGCAGCCAATTATCCGCTTCTACAGCAAATAGAATTGGCTTTGATAGAGACTTCGACAATCAGTCCCGTTGCAGACTCGATTCCCTAAGGTAGTTGATTCCGTTTGGCCCTTCAAATTTTTGTGCACATCCAAGCGATTCTCGCACCCAGATCTGCAGAGACCACGAGATCTTTCCCAAACCATGAAGATCCCTAAGGAAAATATTATTCCATTCAAAAAATGATACAATCCGCTAGTGATCCTTTGATTATTTCGTTCAAAATCTTCCTATTGGAGAATCTAGCTGCAATGTTGTAGAAACCTGGGCTTTCCCGGTGAACGCTCAACCTAATAGTTTGTGTTTCATTACAACAGATCACAATAAGACATGGATCCAAAATCAAAAGGGAGAAATGGACATAACGATGGAGGTGTTCACGCTCACAGCCAAGCAGTCGCCTCCACGCCGTTGCACTCTCCACATAGCCGCACTCTCCTACAGCACTCTCCATGCAGCCTAGTAACTTCAATGCAAGTGAAACACTCTGCTTCCTCCTTATATCTGCATCTCTCTTATAGCAACAGCGATACGTCACAAATTTTCATGTCCTCCAGCAATCCTCCTTGGCCTTCAAGGACTTAACCAAATAACACACAAGCCTCTCACCTTGTCAGCTCTGATACCATGTTAAAAACATATATTCTATTAATCTATGAATTAAATCGATCTCAAGGTGAGATACCTGGAGAGTGTACAAACACTCCATACAATCACTGACTATTGAGTCAAATGAGCCTCAAATATATAGGCTTTCACACTAACGGGGTGGTTCCAACCACTCCCTAGATATTAGGATCTGAGACCTAATCTTAGAGTTTCAATCGTATCCTCATCACAACAAACATCTAAGTCTAACTAGAAGTCCAACAAGTTTATCTTAATAGATTTTGGAATTTGATAGAAAGAAATAAAATCAGTTTCACCTCGTTCCTTTTATAATATTCTAAAATATTTTTGATTGCATGTAAGATTCTGAAATATTTCAATATTTTCCCATTAATATGTTGTTGGCCCTTGAAATCTCTAGCCTAAGCAAATGATAGCGCTCATATCCTTCACTTTCCTCAAAGACACTTCTCAATCCTCCTCGCTACTCATAAACAATTTCGTCATCGCAAATCCTTCACGATTATGTGGTTGCATCCTATCATCCAAGGAGAAAAAAAAGGTTAATATATAGGGTTACTGCTGGGAGAACATCTAGTCTATTATTTGTTTTAACGAACGGTTTATCTTAATGATTAATCTTTTCCAATCGGGTAGGTTTCGTTCTTTCAAGTGTCTCTTGCATTTACTGTATTGGGAGCTCGTTATCCGCGTATGATAAAAATAACTTATATGAACCAATTGAATCATAATAGCTCATATAAATTAAGAAAGAATAAATTTTAAAATTTTTAATATAAATGGGATAAATTAAGATATTTATTATAATTACTTTGACAATTTAACAAAAACTAATAATGATTATTAGATCAGTTATTTATTTAATGATATGTTTAATCAGTTTAAGTGCTTTCATAAATGAATTTTAAGGATATAATAAATTTATTAATTAAAATAGCAATCTCACCCAAATTATATTATTAAATTCAAATTATTTTCGCTATTAATTAAATTAAAATTCATTCTAATAAAAAAATAAGCTAATACAAAGCGAAGTCCTAAATATATGGGGAGAAAAAACGAAATTACTAAGGGTGATTTTCAAGTTGTTATAATTACTAATGTTGCCACTAGAAGAGAGCACGCAAACCATCAATATGGGAAATAAAATTATATGAAAAGAAGATGTCCTAAAATATAAGGTAGAATCCTAAAAAAAATATGAGGAAAAGAAGGTTAATGAAAATTGGAGTTATTAATATTGTCTCTACACTCACACCTAGAACCCAAGAGCTAATAAGGAATTTTTTTGTCTCAATGTGGCTCTTATTTGGGGTAGACAACTTTAGGAAAGGATTTTTCTCAAATATTATGGAATTTATTGTATAGTCCATGATTCTTTAATCCTTTGAGTCTCAAGATTGAATGGAGGAGTCAAAGGCTCGGGTGCCCCCTCTATCTCTCAACCGTGATCTTTTCGGGATGCTCTAAAGTTAGGTCTCTCACAACCAACTCCCAAATATCTCTCAAGGGAAACCTTTATTGTAGAAAAATCAGAATAAATTCCAGAACAAGAGGTTGAAGACCCCAGCCCAATATTTTCAGTTTATGCCATAATCTATCATTTTAATGCGATTTAGCCATCAACATGAATGCTCTAGGAATGAGTGCATCAAACGTCATCCTCTAATATGGATATGTATATATGTTTTAAGTGATCCTTTATGGTTTATTTTAAAAACTTAAGGAAGTCTTTAAAAAAAAATTATCAAGGACCTTGGTTTTGCGGTCACTCTCAACTCTCCTTTTAGCAATGGTATTCATTTGTTAACTCTAGATGTCTTAGCTTCTATGGGAATCTCTCTAATCCAATTTATTAAGATATATACAAGAAATATTGAGAGAGGTATTGTAACCCTTGGAAGAATCTATCTAAAAATAGATATTATCAAAGGGCTACTTTATAGGATCCTTATCAGTTTGAATGACATAACCTTTTTGTAGCTAGTGGATTATGAAAACACAACTTTGCATTATAGGTCCTATCAAAAACTAGGTCATGTCCAAACTCCTTTCCCTTCTTCTCAAGGGAATTCACATCCCCTTCATGCCAAGAAAAATAATAAATGATGGCAAGACCCAAAAGGATATAAGAATTCCTCAACTCACAAGCATGATAACATGTAACAAAAATAAGAAATTGCAACCAAATATAGTCCTTTGGCCTGAACTCAACCCCCCACAACTTTAATTCATCCCATAGACTCTGTGATCCCCCCTCATCCTTCACCATCTCCCCACTCTCATCTAGATAGCTTGGATGGATATTAGAAATATACAACCATGATCCTCACTCCATCCATGAGTGGATAGAAAAATCCTCATCAATTAGATCACTCTGGTAGTGATAAAGAATTATTCAGTATTGCATATCCTCCAAAAAATGGAAGTGCCTCATGGAAATGTAGCCATTTTTCCCATTTCATTTTCTCCCAACAACTTCTTAGGATGGATTGGTGTTCACAAGGAAAAAGGAAGAAAATACCTTCCAACAACATAATGATCAGTTTTTGTCTTGTTTTTAGTCTCCCAGAAAGTGTGGAAATAAATGGTTTTGGTTTTTATTTTCTTTTTAGTCTCCCAGAAAGTGTGGAATTAAATGGTTTTGGTTTGTATTTTTCATGGGCTCTTCTCTAATTTTACAGGTTCTTGAGACTATACTTTACTACCTCCGATCTAGTTTCCAAAATGGCAAGCCAAAAAATGTAATTATGCTAAAATAATATAAATACTTTCTATTGAAATACAAAAACAACTTATATAAAATAAAATTATTTATATGTTTCAAATATATATATATATATCAAAACTAATTATCACAAAATAATATTAGAAATATAATTAGGATGATAAGCCTTCCTTTTGAATCAGTTCACCTCCAAATTTTGTCTACTCTTTTCATTTTAACTTGACACCTGTGATTACACTTGTCTACTCTTTTAATTATAATTTGACACCTTTGATTATGTTAGAGTCGGTCCTTACAGCCCTCCGTCAGAGATCATTTCGCTTTTCGCATATCATTTTTAGGTGTCTCGCTCATTCCACTTCGTTGCATTTCGCTAGGGGGCATGACATTGACTGACGAGAGGGTCTGGTCGTCTTGTGTTTTCTCATGCTTGTACCTGCAGGGCTAATTAAATTTCCTCAACAGTCACTGAAGTTCAGGTCACTTCATTCATGGTCATAAATGATTATTTTTCGTCAAAAAAGAGTCTTTAGTCCTAGAGTCTAGGGTTTTCAGTCTTTTGATACATGTAATAAAAGCCCGCAGGCCATGAGGTTGGTTTCGCAAAGGATTCCTATTTTATATTTTTATTCTCAAAAACATTTCAAGACATTTCTAGTCCAAAACTCTGTTTTGGAACTAGAAATTGTCAAATTTCATTTTTTGTAATAATTGTGTATTTGATCCACCATAAGAAATTCAAAGCAAGCCTCTGGTCTTTGCCAAAGCCAAAATGCCAAATCCCTGCAAAAACAACCAAGTGTCATCAGTCCAAGACTCAGAAAAAATAATGAAAAGCCAAAAGACAGCATTGTATTAAGTGATAAAGTGCCAACATTACAAAAGTGGGTTATGGAGCAAATTAAAAATCAAAGTTGATTTTTATGAGATATTTTTCAACCCATATAAAGCATTGAAACAAATCATTTTCACAAATTTCCCAAAGCAAAACCGAGTTGGAGTGTTGAAGTCAAGGTTGAAGTGTTTTCGAGCAGTGGAGTTGGAGCTGGAATTGCGCGCGGCGCACAAAGGAGGCACGCGACGCACAAGAGGCGTGTGACGCACTGGGCTTCACAGGCCCGTGCAAATTTGCACGCGCGCGACGCACATGCTGCGCGCGGCGCACTGGGAAAGCGCGCGACGCATAGAATATCAGGGCCGGAAATTTTTGCTCCTTCGCCCAAATTCATACCAAATTGCCTCAAACTGCTTGCAAGTAGGTTCTTTACGTTTGCTCAGTGAATTTTGGACATGATTATGGTGTTTTGAAAGTGGAGAAACAAGTGTTTAATGTGGAGAAATGTAAACCCTATGTTTATTTCCAAATTCACTTTTTAGGGTTTTTGAAACAAATGTTAGTCACTGTGTGGGGGTTTCCAAGCTGTTGTTGATATATGCCAGTGTCATCTATTGTCAGTGGTGTCTCTGCTCCCACGCTCTCTCTTTGCCATTCTTTGCCATTACATCACTGCTGTCATTGTTATTTCCATTGTCATTTTCACACTGTTTATCATTCATATTATGACATAGTCCCATTTTCACTTGTCCACATCCTCCATTGACGTTGTCAAACATTGCAAGGGCTATTTTCACTTTGTTCCTAATAGTTATTTCCTCCACATTACATTCTTTTCTACTCACTTGTCAAATCCCCTTATGATCAAAGCAGTGACTGTTTTTCATGCAAACTCATTTGACAGAGCCATTACCACTGTGGTTTTCCTATAACACTTTGATACACATGTGACATATTTGGGTTTTGAGCATACATTGAACTTTTGTCTTCGTTATACCTATATCAGCATATATATTGCAAACATCTTGTTTTCAAAGCCATGTCAGAGACGGATTCAGTTTATGAGCAGGAGTATGACAGTGATTCCACAGCAAATGTTAATGTGCCACGGAGGTCTCACAAAAGTGGCAAAAGCGGTAGGCATGTCAGGGAGGAGCCTACTTCTTTGGTTCAATTGCAGGCTTGCCCGCTTGCAATGGATTTTTTTCAGCATCAGTCATGTTTCCAGTACTGTGAGATGATTTCACAAACCCAGCATCATCATGAGCTAGCTCTTCTATTTGTTCTACATTTACATGATGGCCGTGTAAACCTTGCCAGAGTAGATTTCGTTCTGTCACCAGAGACCATTGCTCAGGCCACCGGAATACCAAACATAGGAGAGGAATGGAACAAACGACAGCAGCTAGAGAAATCCTACTATGAGCCATACATCAAACCTGGGTTTATGAGGCAGGTGAGCAGGGTATTTCCTTTCAGATTTCTAAAGGATGAGTTTGCACCATTGATGAAACTCATCATTCGATATTTCAGTTGCGAGGGCAGATTCTCGCGTCTCTATGCATACCATGTCCGTTTGTTGATGCATTTCACGAGGGTACGTATGATGAGCATTCCATACTTCATGTATCGCAACATAGAGAGGATGACATTTCTTGTACAGAAGAAGACCCCAGCACAGCAACATAGCAGTATATATCATTACGCGCTGATAAAAATCATGGTGGTACATCAGTTGACATAGCAGGGCATTACTTGGGAAGACTTCATCTCCCGTGACTTCTTCGCAGCGCCACAACCGCCTCCCGAGGTAGTTCATGATGAGGGAGAGCCTTCACACCAGCTTGAAATTCCTGAGACCGAGCATATCAGTGCTCCAGTGTATGTGACATACCAGCGAGGCCACAGGGCCTTATTTGCAGCTACACGACGAGTACTATCTCCACCCGGGGTGGAAGGGGTCTCGTTGACTTCATCAGTAGCGCGAGTATTATCTCCACCAAGGGTGGAAGGGGTCTCGCCTTCTTCTTCAGCACAGGTACAGATTCAGGACAGAGGCAAGAGGCCTATGCACGATGAGGGCCCATCAGGCGATCGAGACACTGATTTCACATTCATCGATGTTGATGCGAGCTCTCCTAGCTCGAAACTGAAAGAGATCATCCAGGAACAAAAGGCCGAGAATGACACGCTAAAAGAGAAATTGCAGAGAGCTCAGTGGGTGATAAACTATCTGGAGCAATGTAACAAACAGCTAGAAGATCAGCACACACTTTTTGAGCTGCGGCGAATCCGTGAAGATCGACAATTGGCCCGGAAGAGACCCGGCGACATGACACCAATTGAGCGAGAGACATGCCTCACACATGTTAACATTCATCTGGAAAAGTTGTTGGAAAAGGCCAACAGAGACAAAGACATGCTTCGTCACATGAAAGGTCATTATTGGGCCCGCATGCACGTCTGCAAAGCAAAAATGAAGATTCTGAAGAGGAGGTTGAGCGAAGCACTAAAGCGGCGAAAGAGGCCTAATCCACTCCGGATTTTGGCCGAGGCTTCGTTGGCTGGGCATGATACATGATGGAGGGTCTTCGCTCCGAATTTGAGCAAATTTGAAGAATTTTTTGTCATTTTGGAAAATTTTGGTCTCAAAACAGATTTTTCAGCCCAACGCGTAGCGCGTCGACGCGCGCGCTTATGATTGGGACACTTGCTGGAGGAAAACTTTATATTTTTGGGTTTTTAATGGTAAGTTATGCATGCTCCATTATGGCCAAAGCATTTCACCAAGTTCTAGATGATCAAAAGGGCCAAAAACACCATGAAAACCACCTTTCTGCCACCTTTTGCACCAGCAGGAAGTACTTCTGGGAGAATGAAGTTTTGGAGGGGAAAATGAGCTCCAAATTGGGAAATTCCACTTGGGCTGGATAGCAGACATCTAGGGCTTTCCAACAAGATATCATGAGCTTGATTTTGATGCCGGGAAGTGCCCCAAAAGCAGGCTGAAAGGCGCGCGACGCATAGAGATTTTTGGTCAATTTTTCATCTTCCAGCTCAGGATTTCGGCCAGTTGGACCAATTTTGCTTGTGGGTGTAATTTTTGAGTTATCTTGATGTAATTTTATGGTTGGCATGTAACTTGGACTCACTTTTACCTATTCTAGATGATTCACTCCTAGAAAAGTAAAAATCAAATGTAAGAATCAGTTTCCTTCCTTTTAGAGGCAAGTTGTTTGGCTGCCTATATTCTAGCTCCTTGTTTAGAATTAGTTGAAACTGCTCCTAGAAGGAGGAATTCGACCCCTAGAGACATGGGAAGGGGTTAGGATAGTCTATATGATGTAATTTCTGAGACATTCTACAGGTTGGATAGGTTGGACTCTTGGGAAAACTTTGGCACACTATTGTACATATTTTTCATATTTTGGCTAAGGAAAGATCAGAGGTTTTGCGGCACCTGTTGGGATTCTTGTGGCTTTCAGTTCTTGATGGTGTTTTCTCTCAGTTTATTGTAAGTTCTTTCATGTTTAATTTATGCCATTCCCTTCTTATGCTTCTGAAACTAAATAAATGAGTAAATGAGGTTGAATCCATTGTTTCCAGTGCTCTGCCTTTAAATTTGTTTAGTTTTACATGTTTTCGTCAGCTTGGAGAGGATCCATGGTCTCCCTTGCCCTCTTCAGCTCCTTATCATTCTGATCCATCCATACACCTGATCAAAAGCATCAAGACTACTGCCTACCTCGCCCCAACTTGAATTCTGCAAAGATCTGGCCTTATCCCCGGACCCAAAATTGTTTTTCCCATTTTTTCAACAAAAACCCAAAAAATCAAAATCAAACTTTCCTATCTCTTTACTAGCCTAAAATTAGTATTCATTATAAGTCATCTCAGCCCCTTTGAAGACCTTCTGCCGAGATAGACCCGGAGAGAGCCCTCTCTTGTCCTCGTAGGGCTAGCTACGAGGCTGAGCGTGGTTTGATGTAGCCTTGAGTTTTACCTTATTTCAGCCTAAGGTAGATTTGAGCGCTAACAGATTACATTTTTCTTTTGGTGGTGACGTCTATACCAATTCATTGACATTTATTTAATTTCATTGCCTCATGATCTTCAATTTCGGGTGGAAGGGTGGGAATTTCAGTTATGGGCGGAAAGCTCCTGCCGAATGAGAAACTCGTCTCCGATGTTACAGGTAATCTTTTTCTTTCACTATCTTGTGTTTGGTTCTCTCTCATGCTACGCTACTCATTCTTTTGTTTATGAAAGTATAATCCAGGTGACAAGATGGAATTAAACCTCTTTCATATATTTTGAGCTGATAGGCATCAATTTCTACAAAGAAGAATGCAAAACCAATGCTCATTTCCAAACTCCACAAATTCATGAGAACTGCCCATGGGGTTGGTCGTTTGAGGTTCCCAGACATGGATCATGTAATGACCCAAAACCAAATGCAACAAAAATTATTTGTGCAACTCTACTCCTCCCCCTTCCAAGCCAACTAGAAGTAGAAAGGGGGGAGTCTACGAAAGAAAAGGTGGCAACTCCTAGGATGGAGTAGGGTGTTTCCATTGTGAAAATAAAATCCACGTTAAGAGGGTTTTGTTTTTGGAATTCAAAACCCCTGGAGAAGCTGAGGATTATAGGCCAAGTGAAGTCATAAGTTGATTAAATAGGGAGGCGTCTTAAAAAATCCACAACACAAACTCAGTTGATACGTGTAAATGAGGAAGAGTGCCTAAAGCTTGACCACCATATCGTGTCCCTGCTGCTCAGATTAGATGTGATTTAGGTATTTATTTTGACTGCTTTTATGGGGCATGAAACCTTATTACAGAAATACCATTATGTTTAACTAAAGAATATTATTATTTTATGTGTAGGGCATAAACTTGTTTGTACGGGAGTCAAAGAGGGTTGTAAATCATCGAGTGTTTGAGCTGCAAGAGAAAGTCGATGCCATAATTGCAGGAAAATCCTTGTAGGGGGTAGGTCAAAGTGATCATGATCATATCCCTGAAATGGATTCTTAGGATGAATTGTCTTGTCATGGTTTCCTAGAATCACCTTTTGCGAAGGATCAAATTGTTGCTAACGAGAATGTCATTGAAGGATTGCAAGAGGTGATCATTGTTCATGATAGTTCTACACCTGATTGAGAAATTTCTAAAGTTGACAATCCTGAGCAACAAGTTTACAAAATTAAGAATGGGGATACTTATGATCAGGACAGTGAAAGAGTGAAGGCATTAACTAGTTTCGATTCTGAAATAGAAAATCCTGAGCCACATGTTTACAAAATTAAGAATAAGGAGAATTCTGATCTCTACAATGAAAGTGTGAGTGCATTAACCAACTTTGATTATGAACTAGACAACCCTGTACATGAGGCTGCAAAAACTGAAAACACCAAAAACATATTGAGGGAAATTGAATTCAAGATCTTATATCTAGAAGAAGAGAAATCAATGCTACTAAGGCAAATAACAATGAAAAGCCTGAAATTTAAACATCTCAAGGAAAAAATTGGAAGATTGGAGGAAAATATTTTCAAGGAAGAATTGTTTTTCATTAATAGAAGTGACTTAGTATCTATCTAATACAATTGGATTTTAATTACTTAATCTGATTTTAATGACTTAATCGAAAGATCGCAGTTTATGGTTCTAATTTGGTTCTTGTGGATTTATCATTTGATCATCATTCATATAGTACTAGTAAATAGAAAATAGAAATTAGTGTCTGATTAAATTTGTATGAATGCAAATCTTAGTTTTTGAATTCTCACAAAATTTTAATCTTTATGTGGATTTCTTATTTGGGTTATTGGTTTTGCAGTGGGATATTTGAACCATTTAATCTCATGAGAACCATTTAATCACTGCGACCATGAGTGGAGTGACATGTTGCCTAAGATTTCTTGGGAAACTGAGCTAAACTATTGCCCTAGCCTTATAAAACGAAGATAAGGCTGAGCTACTTGGAAATATAGTCGATAAATCTCAAAGAGGATGCCAATTGTTTATCCATAGAATCCATTTTCCAAATAACTTGAATTGAATTTAATTATGACAACTGATGAATGTGGATATATGATCAGCAAAATTTCATGTTTATTATTTATGACAGTAAATATTAATATATTTCTATTGATATCACAAATAGGTGAGATCCATGATGATGGGAGTATTTTCTCAATCAGTCAAGATTCCCATAAGTTTCTGACTCAAGTGCTTAGTTGATTAATGTGGACATCTCAGTAAACATTCATGTTTATTATTTACGACAGTAAATACTAATATATTTTTGTTGATATCACGAATAGGTGAGCTCCATGATGATGGTTACGGGAGTCTTTTCTCAATTCGTCAAGATACCCACAAGTTTTTACTCAATTTCTTACCTCTCATGGATGAATCCACAACATCTTCAATCTTTGAGGAATTTCTTATCCAAAAAAAGGCTCCCAGTGGTGACCATTCAACCACTGTTGGCATCTTCATTCAGAAAGATGAGATGGTCGCATCCATATCCAAACAATGATAAGGCCCTCTTTCTCTCTATTTTTGTGGAATCAGGGATCTAGCTTGGCTTCCACCTTACCATGGATGCAGAGGAGCTAATAAATACCCAGATTCTTCACTTTACTACCAACAACTAGGGCTTCTTCAGAGAAACATATTATGTATTGCCTTGGCTTGTAGTGATGAAGCAAACTCTCCTCCTCATAAATTTCGTTCATTTACCACACTTCTGCCATTTCATGCATGTACCACACTTTCACCATTGGTGTGGGAACTGATTAATAGACATACGAGTTAACTTATCATCTCATCTATTAGTTAGACTAATTTAAAATATGGCATAATTAATTGACTCTCGTCAATTTTAAAATATGACATAATTAATTTACTCTGGTTGATTTTTATAAAGCATTGGTATTTTGAGTGTCCCTTATTTAATGTTTCGGCATGTTGTTTAAAAACTGTCTCAATTGCTATTTTCTTGATTATGAAAATTAAGGTACATTTTTTTTTTAATTTAAAAATCATATCCACCTCTCTTGCACCGTTTGAGGAAATGGCTAGTTGTAATATTTCTCCAACACAATTGTCACAAAATAGTAATTCATATTTTCTCTCTTATCCATTTTCTTTTAAACTAACAATTGCACCACATGTTGCAAAGGAAATGTCATAAGGTTGTGGTATAGGAAAGAATAGCATATAATAAAGAAGAGGTAGTAGGAAATTTCTCGGCTCCAACTAATCCTCCAGAATAAGGGGTGGAGAATTATGTTTACTAGACCTCAAATCAAAATATCCATATTGCATAATTGATGTGGAACAACTTCTTTGTTATTAATTGCATGTAAGATGTGTTTTTTCATAATGGATGAGACATTTTGGCCAAAGTACTGAAGACCTCTATATGACTAAATTTGCATGTTTACTTTTTTTTGCATGAAGGGTGCACTTGGTTTTTATGACCAATTTGGGCAGACTTCACACTTCCATGAAATTATTTGCTTCTATCACATTCGCAATGTTGAATTCCTCTGATACTACTCCTATAACTTTGACTCTGCTCTACATCTAGAATTATTTAATGGATTAAAAACTTATCACTATGACATGTTGTAATTCATAAAATACTACTAAGAAGCTTAAGTATGGTAATTCCACCTTCACCTTTCATTTGAACATAGAGCATAGAGTTATCCTAATTGTCAATTTTATGGATAAGAGACATTTGGGCCCTTTTTAACCCTTGAGTATGATTAATTAATCTCAGTTCAGATAATTTATATTAATAAATTATCTACAATCATATTTCCATAATTCCTCTTTGAACGACTAATATTCCACTTCTTTGGAACTTTTCACCTCAGTCAAAATAATAAACATCATGAAGACCCAAAAGTAAGAAGAAACAATCAGCTCATAATCAGGGAATCTAGCGACTTCTTTAAGGAGCATAATTCAAGACTTTAGTGCCTTTTAAAGATCATTTATTTTCCCATCAAATAAAAAGCAACAATCAAATTTTGTAGTCACAAGAATGGGAACAAATTTTAAATGTAATAACTCCCTTACCTAGTGATAGTACATTTTTGTTTTGAAATGAAATTATTTTCCCAATCTTTTAAATAATAGATTCCTCCCCAAGTGATTTTCAACTGATTGCAATAGGTAAGTGTCTTTTGTCTATTATTTTCTGAGTCATTGAATTTAGGGCAGAGGTAAAGAGACTACTAGACAAAAAAGATCAGAGTGACTGAATGTCAAATGAAAATAACATTAAAGAATCTCTTCTGATTTTCTCATGTGGGCCTTCTTCAATTGATGAGGTAGTAGGAACATTCTCCTCTAGAATAAGTGGTGGAGAATTATGTTGAGTGAACTACTACTCATGTAACTTTGACTCCTCCTTACAATTGGAATGTTTCTCTTCCCATAACTCTATCTCGGGTTAAAATTCTAGCTTTCTCTTGTTTATGAATAAATTGTCTCTATATCACTATTGTTTGTCTCTCTTTTTGAGCACTTGCTTGAATCAAAGAGATAATGTAGGTCATCTAGATTCCAAAATCCTTGAGTAACACATTTTCTTAAGAGTCCTCTTCTGTTTTTAATTATGCTATTCCGTCCTCCATAGCCTTGTCAACGTCGTTTCCTTCTAAAGTATCATACATTCATGATAAGTATCCATTGTCCTGATTTTCTTATAAGTATCCATTGTCCTGATTTTCTTCTTCCATATACTTCAGATCTAAATGAATGGAACTTGAGATAAGCTTCATGACATTTTCCAAATTCCAAGATTTTTCATTGCACTTCTCATGTGTATCAGGGAAAATGGATTCCATACATTCAACATTATGCCTTTTCAGGGCTTGTTGTAAGGTTGGAAACTTCTCTTCACCATGTCTCCTTTCTTCTATATCCTTGACTTTGATATAATAAAATAGATTTTTCATATTCAATTGTATGTTTCCACCACACCTCTTCCATATATGATGGGTTTTGTTTCATATGTTTCTTTTCATTAAGCATAAATTTCTTCACAAGGGATCCCTTAATGCTGGAGAAATAGGGAGCTTGAAAGAGATGTGGATGTACATTGAAATGATGAGGAAATGAGAGATGTAGAAGAACTTATTAATGAGAATTTTGACCACACAAATGAAGTTACCATTTTAATATTTTAAATTTTTTCATTGTACATGTCAAGTTCAAATTAAAAATAAAAAAATTATATATTTTTTTTATAAATCACGTCCTCTGAAATAATTTGGAAATTTAAAAAAGATGACATATTTTTAAAAAAATTCATTATTAATTTATTTTTTATACATTAAGAAATAATACTCATGAATTATAAAATAGTTGTAACATAAATAAAATATAACAAAAAAAGACCATGTATTTTTGGAATAATAAAATAGTTGTAACAAAAATAATAGAGAACAAGAAAACTATGTATACCATTTATTAAGTAAAATTTTAAAAGAATAATGGTTATAAACATTTAAAAATAATTTTATTAAATAATTAATTTAGATCATTATTATTTGTCAGAGGGATCGATTCTTTTCTTTTCTTTTCTTGTAAATTTGGTAGTACCTCGCTATTTTCTATTTATAATTTGAAAGCAGGTTACAAAAAGTAAAAATCCAGACTGTGGCCTCAACCTGCCCGTAGGAAACCAGGTCTGTTGGCCACCTTAAAGCGTTAAAAGCAAGCCAAAATTGAAACTGTTTCATTCGTCCATGAATTTCCTTAGCTAACTGCCCTATTACGCAATTATCCACAAGTTGGGGAATTAAAATATGTCCATACAAAAAACCAAAATACATCTAAAAACCATGAGCAAATTGTAATACAAACTAGCCATCAGAGGAATAAATAGGTGCAGGATCCTTCACTGTGGAACCAGGCATATCCACTTGCAGTAGCTGCTGAAGTTGTTTTTCCATTCAGCCCACATGATCATCAATTTTACTGATATGATCAGTAGCCTGATATTGAGTAATTTTTATGTGATTCAACTGGTTCTGAATATCCTGAAGCAAATCCACAATTTGTGGCTCAATCCTTGCTTGATTAGGAGGAAAACTCTGCATTGCCTTAGCCAAAAGACACTTGACTATCCAGTAAGCATGGACAGTTTGCTGGAACAAAGTTAGACGACCCCTAGTATTACCAGGATCGGTGATAAAGTCCATGATTTCTGCTTCCACTTCATTATCTTCTGGATCAGTATGGATTTCCCGTTCCCAGCCTCGAATCTCTTGCCGAACAGTGGAGGCATTGCCAAGAACATAGTTTACAGTGAGGTTTTATAAAACCTCTTGGCGTGACTTCCGACCACGTTTTCTAGAACTAGTCTCAGGCTGGGCCTGCTGTTTGCCTTTTGTAGAAAGGTGACTAAAAAGATGCTTCCCCATGAGGGAGAGTGGCCTATGTAGGAACAAGGACAAGCAGGAATAAACAATTAAAACATTGACATCAGCTTTAAAGTAACTGGTGAACTGGTAGAGAATGTCGAGAAGTGCATAAACCAGGCGCCTATCGCGAGGACGCGGCATTAAAAAACATAGAACCCAATCCCGCAGACTAATGAGCTGGGAAGAAACAGAGCACATACAACCCACAGAGAACAGGGTAGCAAAACCCGCCTCCCTATCAATGGGAGGAACCAGCAAATGTTCAATTGCCCAGAAAGACG
Organism: Pinus albicaulis; assembly: GCA_034641835.2. NCBI lineage: Eukaryota > Viridiplantae > Streptophyta > Pinopsida > Pinales > Pinaceae > Pinus > Pinus albicaulis. Next base: position 1,612,998,137 of record CM076578.1, on the reverse strand, counting down.
AATGATCAATATTTAGAAAATGGAAACAAAGACACCTTCCACCCCAAGTACCGCCATGCAGAGAAAATGCCATAAACCCTTTTCACTCTAAAGGAGATTTTCATATCAAGACATTTGATCCCTATTGGCTATTGGTAGATTCAAAGTTAACATTGATTTAGGCCATCTTAATTCCCCCTATAAAGAAACTACATTCCTCATGAGTACCATGGGCCAATACCATGGGCTATATATACTTTATCATTATCAAAAACTAAATTCAATCTAACTTATTAAAAAGAAAATAACTAACATTATAAAAAACATATATAAAAATATTTACTTGATCTAATCGTCTAAAACATTTCAATCGTCTAACATTTGATCCAATGGCTCAAACATGGACACAGTGACAGATAGGGGAGTTGTTTTCAAATAGTAACACATTAAGGCGTAATTAAAATTGATCAAACTTTTTAGTGTAATGAACTGAAAACTCTGAGTTAATGAAATATTTCATATTAATAAAAAAATTTGTCAATTAATGATCTATTAAAAATTCAATAATTATGAAATTAATATTGATAATTGCAATTATTAATATAAATATGTTTATTTTAAAAGGTTTGCATTTTTAAAAGTATAGTGAAAAGATTTATTTAAGAATAGATGTCTTTTTAATTTATAGACGAAATAGTTTTTTTCATTAGAATTGAGTGATATAAATTCATGTAAAAATGTGATTTTATGTTGTTTAAAATATATTTTTAAATGTAAAAATAGATTCAACCTCCCCAAAATCTGAAGACTCTAAAATTATACAAATTAAATAATTTAAACTCTAATTTTTAAAAATCTATATTAAATTTTAATTAAAATTTAAAAAAAAATAATGTCGTGAAAAAAATAATTTGAGGATTTAAAAATATAACTGAATTTATATATGATGTTAGTGATAATATCAATGTAATGGTATGTTCTCAAATATAATTGTTTAGGGATAACAACGTGGAAATGGTGGGGGATCCGTCTGAGAGACAGAAACGTGGAATCTGTGGTCAATCCCTAGTTTCACGTGATATGTCACTGAAGTGGATATAACGATGATTTGATGTGACGTATCAAACGACTCAATAATTTAAATATGCAAAGTTCAATTTGATAAAATACTTATTATAAATTGTTTTATTTAATTTATACGAATTTTAATTGTGAAATTTTATTTTATTAAATTTAAATAATTAGTTTTAATGTATTTTACAAATTTATCCTTAAGAAAATTATTGCAATGATATAACTTTTCTGAGCGACTTTTGAAATTTAATACATATCTTAGTTTAAGAAACTCAATTTAAACGTTTTATGTATTTCCATATATCTTCATGAGGTTTATTACTTTAAAAAAATATAACAAGTACATATATATGTCTCCCATGAAACAAAAATAACAATTATTTTATTATTCAAAAGACAAAAACATGGAAAATATAAAACTCCACATTATTTAAATTTATATTTCAGCCAAATCAGATAGTAAAATAAACTGTAATACTTTCACACTTCAACTCAGAAGAATCGTGTAATTCGGATGAAAATCAGAGCATTCCTATAAATTACAAGTTTATTTATGAATTCTATGCAACTGCTCCTTTTTCAAAATGGATTCCGGTGTAATTTGGTCGACAGAAAACCAATGGATTTGCGTATAAAGTGGATAAAAGTTTGGTCATAAATTCATTTAACCCTATCGTGTTTCTAGAATTTTAGAAGGCCCGACGAATAGATTCAAAACGTAGAATTTTAGAAGGCCCGATGAATAGATTCAAAACGAAATCGGAACTTCAAAATTTTATTATCAAAGTTTCACAAAAAGAAATTGAAAATAATAACGTTGGCAGTAGACAATATGTTTTAGTATCTAGATGCTTATTCTGCGCAGCCATTATTTTATTTGTTACGCGGATGTGTACCGCTGATTTTCTAAATTTCGGCATCCGGATTTAGCAGACTATGGGCACTTTGCTGGATTTACCCGTCAACTCAATAGGCTAACAAACACGATTTTAGCACCGCAATATCATAAGCCATAAACAACAGATTGAATCTTGTTTTCAACAGAACCATCCACGAAATTTCTCATGCGCCCCTTGCTTTCACAACTATATAGATATATATACGATTTTCGTTGCATTTCCCACACATTGATCTTCTGAAATTAGCTGGTCGGATAATCAGTAATTTAATTCTCACAGTAAGAGAAGAGGAAGGTTTCAGTATTAAGAATTCAAATCAATTTCAATTTGTTAAGTCTCCTGGAAGGATTAGCCGTTACAGTATTGTGATAGTTCATAATAACACATTATGGTTTTGGCAGAGCTGCCGAGTTTATTGCGAACGGTACGGCCTCTATTACCGCGTTATTTGGATTCTGTAAAAACCAAGTTTGAACGAATCGCACGGTATATGCTGAATTGGTTTAGCAAGTTTTCCACGCTAAATCCAGTGTTGGTGTCCATTGCAATCTATGCGCTTTGCACGGGTGCCGGATTTCTGCTGTTGATTGCTGTGGGTTTCTTTGATTTGGCAGCGGGGACTCATGTCTTGGAGGCCCTAATCCTTGTGATGGATGGATTAAATGAGTATCTTCTCCATGCATTGCAGCTTCTCAATGGATTGCTTGCCCTGTTTGTGGGATTCTCCATACCCTTTGGCCGGATTAATATTAATATCAATGTTAATAGAAATCCCTCAAGATCTGAAAAAAAAACCGTGAGTGGTATTCTGTCTCGCCGCTCCAAGATGATCAGATCGCTGCCCAAAGTCAAGCTTGGGTGTTTAAGAAAATCAGATGATCTATCTTCATGTTCAATCTGTTTGAGGTGTATTGGGGAGGAGGATGAAGTGCGAATTCTTCCTAACTGCAGACATTATTTTCACATTTCTTGCATTGATCGGTGGCTTCTTCCATGTACTGTAAATAACTCCTCATGCCCTTTGTGCAGAGCCAATGTTATTGGCCTCCACTTATAGCAATGAAAATTAAGTAAATAGCCATTCATATTAATTGAATCTAATAGATTTTGAGAATATACAAGAATGAAGTAGGTTGTTTGTTTAATCTCACTGTCTACAATTTTTTTTTTTAATGGAGATGTTTACTCTCGGTTTTTGGTGCCTGGTTTCCATCGATCCGCCCCTGGAAATTTTCTAAAACAACTTTTTCACATTGAATTGAAAACCTACCGTTGAAATTCGATTAGTGTTACGGTTGAAAATTTTCACGTGGGGTCACATGGATATTTGTTGTCAATGCACACATTGTGGTTTTTTTAAATGGAAAAGGACGCTTTAACAATTTTGATTTTTTTAAATTTATTAAACGGAGTTTAGGTCATCTACATACTCTCAATAAAATATAGCTAAAAATTTGTGCAATTTTTAATTAATTCCTAGTTGATAATGCTTTTTCTACTTATACTAATTTTTTTAAAGTTTGGTAGGATTACATTTTCATTATGTCTAATATATCAACTTCAACATGTGGGGAATTGAACCCGTGACTTTACATTAACAAGTGCCTTAACATAACATTCAATCACTATGATTTCATATCAAGAAGTACTTTAACAAAATACCAAATCACCATCTATCCAATACCTTTTATATATTTAAATAAATATTTTAAAAATAATTCTAAGTTTTTTTTTAATTTTAATAATTTTAATTTAATTATATAATCATGGGCGGAAATGTGAAGCTGGGTTACACTTTTGTGAGAATTGGGGGCGGAAATTTTTTTTCGGCAATAGTTCGGCCGAACTCGTTTTTCCGTTTAGATTGACGGCACACTGACGGCGTGGGAAAACAGAGTTTTCGTCGGAGATGGAAAAACCGGCAAGAGAAGTTCGGCCAAACTTTGAGTTCAGCTGAACTTTTACTCTTAAAATAGTTCGGCCGAACTATTTCTTATAAATATATCGCCCGCGAAATTCATTGTTTTCCCGCGTCTTTGTTTCTTTTCTCTGTTTCTTCGCGTGTTTTTTGTGTTTCTTTGCTCTGTTTCTTCGCGCGTTTTGGTCTTTATGCTCTATTCATTGAATTGTTGCGGCGCTACTACTAGTCTGGGGCTGCTTCTGCTCTGTTGGTGATTATCTGCGGCAACGTCAAGCGAACCACCAGGTAGGAATTCTTTCTATTGCTGATTCACCACCTGTCCATGGAAGTTTAGATCAAGTTGAAATGTAATTATGGGTTTATTTGGCTCATCTCTATTTTATGACTGCAAACTAAGTAAAATTAAACGTTTTTAGCTATGGAATGTTGTCTCAGTGTATAGTTGTTTTTGTGTTTTTTTATGGATAAGAATGGTCTTTCAGTAATGGCAATGGTCTTTCCCTTGATCTGTGCCACCAGCTGGTTATCAGTAGGTATCTTGAGATCATCCTTGGTCTGCCCAGATTCAGTCAACAAGCTAATAAACCATCCACAGAAATGTCGATTAGCTGATAAACATTGTGAAAAAAATCTTGTTGTTCCTGTGGATCCATCAATTTCATCTTCTCTAGCTGATTCTTAGCGTGTTACGACACGCACTAAGACAGTTGGAGAGCAACTAAAGTTCCTCTCCTGGTCGAGCTCCTTGGTTATTATTGTGCCCAGGATGTCGCTAGCTGGTCAATAGCCCATATATCCCAGTCACATTGTCATAGGGTTCCCCCTTGCCATACACAGCTAATATGGATTATCATTAAGTGCCCACCATAAGTTCATTGCTAGCCCGGGTCAGCCAATAATCTATCAGGACTAAAAATCGTTGGATCAGTAGCTCCTCCGGAATGACTGCTAATACCACTTAGGGGCGGATATATCGTCCACTCAGTGCCGCTACCCACTTCTACCGAGGCTAGGCTTAATGGGAGCAACAGCAAAGGTGAAGCTTGCCTCTTCCCCAGAGTTTTCTTGGTCATCAATACAACTTGTCTCTAATAGAACCAATTTTATTATTTGAACAATCAGGATTCTCCACCTATGCATGGAAGTTTACCACCCATGTTAAGCTTATGTAGTTACTGAGCCTTCTCTCGATTCCTCAATGCTGGAATGTGCGACCTTTAGTATTTTTTGTAATCACTCATGGTGTAGATAGACTGTAGCTAAACGGCCATAATTATGCTTTAAATTTCATTACCTTTTGTTGTAAGGTGTATGTTGAATTTCTAGTAGTATGATATGCATTCGGTTGCTGCAGTTGTTACTGTTCCTGTGGATCCATCAATTTCATCCTCTCTAGTTGATTCTCCACCTGTGCATGGATTTTTACCACCACTATTAAGCTTATGCCATTACTGAGCCTTCTCCCGATTCCTCAACGCTGGAATGTGCATCCTTTACTATTTTTTGTAATCGCTCATGGTGTGGATAGACTGTGGCTAAACGGCCATAATTAGGCATATGAGGGTGAAGGGAACTTTTTTTTACAATAAGAATGATTGAACTAGAATGATCTACTGTTGTAATGTGACTACATATTGTCTTTTTCGGATGTATTTCTGTATGAGGCAGAATTTGATCTTTTATACTTGATAACCTGTTATGGGTATATCAAGAGGATTTTGTATATGAGCTGTTATCAATATATGAAACATGGTTTTTTCTCCTTTGAAAAAGGAGTTGAAATCATTCTAAATTCACATATGTTCAGTGGTGTCACTGTTTCACTTCCGATATTATGTTGCTTACCTTGATGAACAGGTGGAACTCTACTGGGAGGCCTCTCTGTTTTTTGACTCTTTGCTCATACTTTCAAAGGTCGTTATATGTTATATGGGCTATACTGTATAGTTACTAGACTACATATCTTCATATAGAACTTGCAAATAGTATGATGGAAACCAAACATAATAATGTATTAGGACATCACAACTTGCTAATTAATTATTAGACTACATATCTTCATATAAAACTTTCATATCTTCGTATAGAACTTGCAAATAGTATGATGGAAACCAAACATAATAATGTATTAGGACATCACAACTTGATAATTAGTTATTAGACTACATATCTTCATATAGAACTTGCAAATAGCATGATGGAAATGTGAACTTGCAAATAGTATTTTGGAAATGTGGATCTCATGACTCTTCATGATTAATGCCTCTAGAAACCAAACATAATAATGTAGAAACCAAACATAATAATGTATTAGGACATACTCCTTTAACTTGCAAACAGTATGGTTGAAATGTGGATCTCATGACTCTTCATGATTAATGCTTCTAGGAACCAAACATAATTTAATTTATTAGGACATAATTTAATGTATTAGAACATGCTCCTTTAGGCTTGGTGGAATTACCTTTGATTTTTATTTCTCTCTTACACACACACACACACATATATATATATAAAGAGATGATCCCATTTTCTTTTTTATTCATAAATCAAATGTCATTTAAATACAAGATTTATCATAATGTACAATGATTCATTCCATATTCATTTTTAGATTCAGGAGGAGTCATTTAAATACAAGATTTATCATAATGTACAATGATTCATTCCATATTATTCATATATCAAATGTCATTTAAATACAAGATTTATAATAATGTACAATGATTCATTCCATATTATTCATAGATCAAATGTCATTTAAATACAAGTTTTATAATAATTTACAATGGTTCATTCCATATTCATTTTTAGATTCAGGAGGAGATTTTGAGAATGTTATGATAATGCCAATAAAGAATGAGCTAGACTCATCTTCAACATCTATTAATTAGATATGAAAATTTATAATACTACCGTGTACATTTGAGAATATTTATTTACATGTTTATATAAATTATATATGTACATGTATGTACTTGTTTTTTTTCATAAACTTTTCCATTAAAAAATGAACCCTTTAAATGATTAACCTAGTTAATGCTTCTTCTTCATGAAGAAGACTACTTGATCTTTCAATTTGAATTTGATGATGGTCCTTTGTTATCTTTCTTGACTACTTTGTTATCTTTCTTGACTAATTCAAATTATTGACACAATCATATGCTTCTTGTTACTCTTTTTATTCCTTCTTTATATTGTATTCTCCCCCTTAGATATTGTGTACTCTCCCACATAGATATTGCACTCAATTTTGATGGTCCTTTGTTATCTTTCTTGACTACTTCAAATTATCAAATTATTGACACAATCATATAGATATTGCATTCAATTTTGATGGTCCTTTGTTATCTTTATTTACTTCAAATTATTGACACTTGATCATATAGATATCATATAGATATTTCACTCAATTTTGATGGTCCTTTGTTATCTTTCTTGACTACTTCAAATTTTTGACACTTGATCATATAGATATTGCACTCAATTTTGATGGTCCTTTGTTATCTTTCTTGAATACTTCAAATTATTGACACAATCATATGCCTTTTGTTACTTTTTTTATTCCTTCCTTATATTTATTCTCCCCTTTAGATATTGTGTACTCTCCCACATAGATATTGCACTCAATTTCATAGGCTCTTCTTTTGAAGTCAAATATATTGTATTCTCCCCCTTAGATATTGTGTACTCTCCCACATAGATATTGCACTCAATTTCATAGGCTCTTCTTTTCAAGTCAAATAAGTGACAATAATTTGCAAGAACTATCCCTAATTTGTTTCTCACATGTTCAAATGGTTCTCTAACAAGATAATTTACAAGAACTATTCCTAATTTGTTTCTCACATATTCAAATGCTTCTCTAACAAGAGGCTTTGTGGGTATGTATTCCATCTTCACTATTTTCTCAAAGACTTGTTGTGTGAGGAAGTGGTACTTTATGATGATATGTAAATAGTGATTGAAGGAAGTAGAATATTTTATTTTTGAAATCATTATTACACTTCTAATGAAACACTTAATAGATATATAGATTTACCTTAATATCTTGTAGAGCCCATTTCATCCAAAACACTCAAAAAGAAATTTACCTTACCTTAATATCTTTTAGAGCCCATTTCATCCAAAACACTCAAAAAGAAGTAACTACTATGTATTCCACTTCTACTCACTCAAAAAGAAATTCACCTTAATATCTTGTAGAGCCCATTTCATCCAAAACACTCAAAAAGAAGTAACTACTATGTATTCCACTTCTACTCTAGATAGAGAAAGTAACGACTCTTTCTTGCTTAACCATTAAACCAAATACTCTTCTAAGTAGAATTATATATTGTCTACTTGTACTTTTCACAAGCCTAGTTGAATCTTTATATGTTGTCAATGTAAATTTCTACTAGTAAATTTTTCAATGTAAATTTATTAACTTCTACAAGTTCTATAGGCAGAGTCTGTAAAGGGCCAGGTAGCCTCTGGATCTCATCTTTTATGAAAGGTGACATATCTAGTAAATTCCCCTACTGTCAATCTCTCGAATATATCTAAATACAAGTTCTTCATTTTAATATCCATAAAACACAACCACTTTAAGGTAAACTGTGTACATGTGTCATTTCTCCCACAAACTAAAGGCTTCCTCCCATTAATTTTAGATATGAATTCTAGACCATAAAATTTTTATGTCAAACTTTAAGATAAACCATGCACATGTCATTTACTTCATGATCATGTGTCATTTCTCCCATGTCATATATATTTTTTATTGAATTTGTTTTTTTTAGGGATAAGAAAACCATTAAATATGGTTGAAAAATGGAAATTATGCATAGAAGTTTCTTGCTATCCCAATCCAGGGAAAGTAGTGATTACATACGTGCTTTCCAATATTGCGACTAGTAAAGTCGTCCAAAGGAAAATGAATATACCGGGAAGAACAACAAACAACGAGGCATATTATATTGGATTGATAGAAGGCTTGGGAACAGTGATGGAGTATGGATCAAATGGAATTTTAGTTTTCACCAATTCTAAACTTGTGTTCAACCAGATGAATGCATGTGCCAAGTTAAGAAGGAGAGGCTAAAAGAATTGCATGGAATAGAAAACAATATTGTTAGCCAATTTCAATTTTTTAGTATAAGACATTGTACAAATGTGAATAATATGTCTACTGATATATTGCGTGGGGCAATTCCAATTCAGGATTCATCTATCAAATATGAATTATAATTATACAGAGCAATGCCAATGCAAGATTCATCTCTCAAAGATGAATTGGTTTTGAGATGATCTTCTTCAAAAATTCAAGATTCATCTCTGAAAGATGAATTAGTGTTGAGACGCTCTCCTTCAAAATTTATTGATGGACATTGTAAAATATCTTGGATATGTGTGTGTTGTGTACTTATAAATGCGTCTTTTTTAATGTCCATGTGCTTTTTTCAATTATATACCAAGTGTGTTCCCACCACACCATGTAAATCGCAGCTTGGTGAACTTCACATTTACAACAAGTGGTGAACTTCACATTTTTATAAAATTAAAATGCGGGGACTTCAACAAATTTTTGTTTAAATGGAGTTTGTTTAAATGCAGTTTCACTTTTTTTTTAATGACCATGTTTTCTTTTCAATTTAATACCAAGTGTGCTCCCACAATGTAAAGCGCAATTTGGTGAACTTGTCATTTTTATAATTTTTTTTTTTGCTTAAATTGAGTTTCACACACCAATTAGTGCTTTGAAAGTTGTGTTCTACATAATTTGTGTACACTAAATTACATTAATTTTCTGAAATTTATTTTGTGTAAATGTCCACCAATAGATATATATATATCATGGAGGATGAATGACGAAGATCAACAGAATCCCATATGGGGGATCAGGGATCGGGGGATGTTCATGGTATTTAAATATAATCTTAAATCTCCATACATGTGTGTACATATGGAATTGATTTTTTATTAACTTTGTGAGTTAAATTAGTTGTTAATAAGTTTCATTTTTTATTTTTTAGGAGCTAAGAGGAGAAGGGTCTCTACCCCATCCATGGAGAATGCCCATGGTTCACTCAGTCGTGGTATGGTTCATGCAATTTAATCAATGAATATGTACATGTATTTATATGTACACATGAATGTATTTTTCAATTGATTATAAATTTGTATTTGTTTATGAAGCTTCTCTCTCATCTCAAGAGATTGGTGGTGGTTCAAATCCCCTTAGAGGGCCACCAAAGAGTGGTAGCAGGTTGCGTGAAGGTGGTGATATTTATTCCCCCGAAGGCCAATCAACGGCTTGTGGTGTTGGTTCTCAGCAGGGTCGTTCTGGGTCTGGTTCTCAATAGGGTCGTTCTGGGTCTCAACAGTTTCAGGGTGGAGAAGATGCTAACCAACCACGTCGAGGTTGCCATCAATTTCAATATTTTTTTCATTGAATTTGTACAAATTTGTTTACATGTGTTTTTTCTAATATACAAAATTTTATATATATATTGATGTAGAGGCTGAAAATGTTCCAAATATTGGTCAAAATAGACGTAGGGCAGAACACTACATTCAAGAAGAAGGTTGTCTACCTACCACAACTTATCTGGCCAACATTTCTGATATACCATGGGAAACAAACATGGCGCAATGCACTTTACAAAAGTGTCAAAAACTTCATGCAAAATTGTGGAGAGATCTCGTGGCTTTGACTCTACCTGCTGAGAGTTGACAAAGCCTCGAAATAGTTACACATTCATTGGGTGAAATTGTAAATGTGTAAAAAAATCTTGGGCCAACGTTTGATACATTTGTAGAAGTGATGAGAAAGAGAAAGGAAACAGTAATGGGTACCGATAAATGGGAGGATGTAAAACAAAGAGTTACAAAAGATACGGCGAAGTTAATGTTTAATTTCAAGGAAAGACCAAAAAGAAAAATGCTGAAGGTGCAATATTTCAAGCACCCAAATATAGCTCACTATTTGTATGATAGGCACCTTGCGGCCTATGGAAGGCTCCCATGGAACAAAAAGGTTCCTGTTTATTTTTCACAATTGTTTTACGCAATTTTTTTTTTTAATATGAAACCCAACTGCAATGACCTTCCGTCAGAATTTTTTGGTCCGGGGAAAGGTCGATTATATGACCGTAAGGGCACTAAGCGAGATGTGGAGTTGCCTCGCCCTAAGCCACCATTGGTGAGTCGACCTTTTCGGGTCGAAACTCTACGGTCAGAGATGGATTCGACTTCTCAAATAAGTCGAGAAGCAAGGTATGTCGTGATTGACAATGTTTACAGTGGATTGGGTGGAGTTGATGTTTGTCTAAATCGACAAAAAGCAAGTGAAAATGCACATGCCAATTTTGTGTATTGTACAGATGAAGAGATTAACAACATGAATGTTGATGATCTCTGAATATATGCAAAGAATTGTCGCAATGGTTTTCAAGACCTAATTCTTCATGAGGAAGAGGGCACGGGAACGGTATGTGTTAATGACCTTAGGGTTCAATTATTTTAACATGTATACATGTGTACAATTTGTAATAAATGCATGTGTATGTACATGTATACATTTATTTGTATGTACATTAATCTAACAAAAATGTATCATTATATGTTAAAACACCATTTGCAGTTGTCACGCATGATGAGTGATGAAAATGTTAATATCACGTTCGGGACCTCTGGTTCAAACAATGCAGATGGATCTCACCATCAAGATATGTTGGCAAATGTTAGTGTTTTTTAAGTGATATTTTAAAATAAATAATTGTGCACACATGTACATGTATGTATGTTAGTGTTTTTTAAGTGATATTTTTAAAATAAATAATTGTGCACACATGTACATGTATGTATATATAATGATAAAATATTTTAATAGATTCTGATTCCGTCTGATGTTTTTGGGATGGTGGTGCATTCTTCTTCCTTGGGAGATGTACCTTCTACTTCCTTAGGAGATGAGCCACAAGTATGGACAAAAATTATTTCACTTTTAAAATTTATGTTTAAGTTATATATATATATATATATATATATATATATATATATATTCCACCTCAAAAAGTTCCATTAAAAATTGAGATATATATATCTATATATCTTGAGTTATTTTAAATTTTTTGAATTTAGGTTCCTATAGAAGATTTATTTAATCCACAGACTCTAGCGACGGAGATAGGAACATCCACACCATTTCAACCATTTGAACAAGTTGTCTAATTTTTTTTTAATATTATTGAAAATAAGTTTATATATGTACACGTGCATTTTCATTTGAAATTTTTTAATATATATATATATAACTGTACATGTATATTGTACAGTTTACCGTTGCAGATGTTCCCATGGGGGGGAACTTGTAGTAGGTGAACAAATGGAGAGGGAACCTCATGAGGTATTGCATGATTTTTTTTTAATATTTTGTTTTTTACATGAAGTTCTATATATATTCTCACTCATTTTTAAAACATCAAATTTTAATGTTCAAGTACATGTGTATTGAGTACAGGTTTCCCATGCTTCATATGATAGTGCGCGGATTGAGACCTGATAGGAAAGATGCTACATCCATCTCTATTTGATGGACATGATTTGTAGATTTGATTTCAAGATTTAGATAGTCTTAAATTTACTTTTTTATATATTATCTAGATGCACTGTCATATATATATATATATATATATATATAACTTGATACAGTTTGATACTTGTGAGATCTACAATTTTTGGACATATTTTATTACAGTGTTAATATAATTTGTTTTGTTCCAAAAAGTTAAGTTTTTGATGGTTTTAGTACTTTTGGCATGTGAATGTGAAGTAATGTTGTTATATAATTTGTTTGGTTTTTAAAACTTTTAAGTTTTGGATAATTGAACTACTAGTAATGTTGTCATCTATAAATTAATGTTTTGCTTCTGAACTACATTTGGCATGTTATGTAATGATGTGTTATAATTTGTTTTGTTTTTAAAACTTAAGTTTTGGATGCTTGAAGTACATTTAGCATGTGAAGTAATGTTGTGATCTATAATTTTTTGTTAAATTAAAAGTTAAGTTTTGGATGGTTTCAATCTACATTTGGCATGTGATATAATGTTAAATGTTTTTATTGGATAGTTGAACTATAATTAGCATGGCATGTGAAGTAATGTTATGTATGATATAATCAAAAAGTTTTTAAAACTCAAGTTTTGGATGGTTTCAATCTACATTTGGCATGTGATATTTAATGTTAAATGTTTAATGTTTTAATGTTGCACGATATATAATCAAAAAGTTTTTAAAACTTAAGTTTTGGATGGTTTTAATCTACATTTGGCACATGTGATATAATGTTAAATGTTTCTATTGGATAGTTGAACTATAATTGGCATGGCATGTGAAGTAATGTTGCACGATATATAATCAAAAAGTTTTTAAAACTTAAGTTTTGGATGGTTTCAATCTACATTTGGCACATGTGATATAATATTAAATGTCTTTATTGGATAGTTGAACTACAATTGGATGGCATGTCAAGTAATGCTGTGATATAATCAAAAAGTTTTTAAAACCCAAGTTTTAGATGGTTGAAGTACATTAATCATGTGAAGTAATGTTGTGATAATCAAAAAGTTTTTAAAACTAAGTTTTGGATACCATTTTAATCTACATTTAATGTAAATACCTTTAATTTTGATTTAATGTTAAATGTTTTAAATGTAAATCCCTTTAATTTTGATTTAATGTTAAATGTTTTAAATGTTTTGATATAATGTTAAATGTTTTGATCTAAGTTTTTTGATGGTTTCAATCTACATTTGGCCTATGGAAGACCCTATGCATAGACATCGGATGCGTTGTAGAAGGGGAGGTGGGGGTAGAGGTTGAGAGGGCAGGAGTGCTGGCTCTCGCCCGCCTCTTTCAATTCATGACACAGGCGGGCACCCTCCTCTGATAAGCAGTGTTGCACAATTCCACTTCACCAGCGCTATATTTAGACCTCGAATTACGTTGACCATTTCTGTCTTTTTTTCAGGAGGAGCCCCAAGATGAAGGTGCCTCTAGTTCCAAGAATCGGCAGAGAAAGTCCACCATCCCAACCCATCAGCCCCAAGACACTAGGAAGTCGACAGCTCTTCCAGTCAAATCTGGCTCGACGAGCTCCAGCAGTGATGGCGCAAGCAGCAGCAGCTTGGCCTGTGTGGATAAAAAGCTCAAAGATGACTCTGGCTCCTCTTTCACTTCAGAGAGATCCTCCCAGCACTCCAAGGGAGTAGCTGATGATCCGGAGGACTACAGTTGTCCAATTTTGGAGGAGAATCCTCCTACACACATCGATAGCTAGCCTGATGTTATGTCCTCTTTAGCTTTTTTGAGCTTTTGTCATGTTTTGCAATCACTGTGATTCTGAACACTCTATGTCTACTGGTTTCCCGATATTGGGCAGCATCTTCTGGGCTAGTTTTCCGGTCATGGGCAGCCCCTTTTCTGTTTTTTTTATTCAGACCCCCTCTGATTGTTTTGATTTAATCAAAAAGAGTAAAGAAGTAGTTATATGTATTTATCCCTTTAATTTTGATTTAATGTTAAATGTTTTAAATGTTTTGATATAATGTTAATTGTTTTGATCTAACTTTTGGATGGTTTCAATCTACATTTGGCTTATGGAAGACTCCCATGTGAAGTATTGTTTTGATTTAATCAAAAAGAGTAAAGAAGTAGTTATATGTAAATCTCTTTAATTTTGATTTAATGTGAAATGTTTAATGTTTTGATCTAAGTTTTGGATGGTTTCAATCTACATTTGGCCTATGGAAGACTCTCATGTGAAGTATTGTTTTGATTTAATAAAAAAGAGTAAAGAAGTTGTAAATTATCCCTTTAATTTTGATTTAATGTTAAATGTTAAATGTTTTGATATAATGTTAAATGTTTTGATATAAGTTTTGGATGGTTTCAATCTACATTTGGCCTATGGAAGAGTCCCATGTGAAGTATTGTTTTGATTTAATAAAAAAGAGTAAAGAATTTGTACATTAGCCCTTTAATTTTGATTTAATGTTAAATGTTAAATTTTTTGATCTAAGTTTTGGATGGTTTCAATCTACATTTGGCCTAGATGGAAGACTCCCATGTGAAGTATTGGTTTGATTTAATCAAAAAGTTTTTAAAATTCAAGTTTTGGATGATTGAAGTACATTTGGCATCTTAAGATTACTTTTGATCTCTACATACTCTTGTTTGAGTGAAAAAATTTCCAATAGGAAGAACATATCTTTTCTAGAACACACACACACACACACACACACATATATATATATCCAATACATGTAACATTTTTCATCAATGCACATGTATAGAAAAGCTAATTTCAGTTGATACTAGAGCATGTGCATGTAACAAAACAATTTGTACATGTGCAGACACTTGCACAAATAACATAAGCAGCTCAATTTTTAGTTGAGTACTGGAAGTTCTAAAACATATTTATTCCAAAGAGAATAAATTGTTGGGCAGTTCAATCAAAAAAATTCCAATGGAATGCCATCTTCAATAATCCGTTCATGATCAGATTTTGACATTTTCCATTTCTTAATTTTCATTTTTTTCTTTGATTGAACCTCTATCAGCTTTATGCGTGCTGCACACACCAAGTGATTATATTGAAAACTTATGAAATCAGGTTCATAGTCTTCAAAGTAAACAAAATCCCCACTTTGATTAGTTTTTCTAAAAAAATAACCTTTCAGTATAATAGATCCTCTTTCATATTGAAATTCATGATCATTATAGTTTTCTAATAATTTCATTTTTCATTCAGTGCAACGCATCAAATAATACTTCACATTTTCATCGTTGTCAATAAGTGCAATTACAGCAAAAACATCTCCTGCACAATAAAACAAACTTAACAAAATTATACATATATTTAAATTTATTTCTAGATCTTTAAATCATTAGAAAGAAATTCAAATGTTACCTTCTCTAACAAGATCAGAAAATCGATCACCATCGGATGATATTGTAGTTTTCTCTCATTGTATTTCTTCAAACATTGCAAAAGACATTTTTCCCTTTGTATTTAGCTCTGTATGTTTCCAATCGTTTACATACATTTTTTTTTCACAAACGTCATTGGATGTTATGTTGTCTATGCAAACAAGACAAAAACAAGAATATTTTCTTTTATCCAATGCAAACACATTTTTGGATGACTTTGTTTTAATTGAATGCAATTTTTTAGTTCCTTTTATTGTTTCAACGTCATTTACAATTGATATATCTACGTCTTCGATCCCAATATGCCATAAAAACCTTTATATGGAAAATTCAAAAGAGAATGTAAATATGATATCAAAATACAATCAAAGATAATCATTGCATGATAAAATTAGATTTCCAATCAAAATTAAATTGAATGTACCTTTGCACTTCCTTTGATGGGTTAGTCTCATGGCATAGAGCAGCGATGCACCATTGAACAACTTCTTTCGCATCCACAAGTCGGCTTGCAGAGGGGTTCATTTGATATCTTCGAATTGCTCGTTTTATGCATGCCCCTACATTGTCATGTTCTCCTTTTCCATGGCCAGTCTCAAAGAAATTCCAACAATGTTTAATGCAAGTTTTCTTATGAAGACAACACAACCAAAAGAATGATCGTCCAGATTTGAATTGACCTACGCATCCATCTGACCATATCCATTATTCATTGAATGTTATTCCATGATTTTTCAAGGAATCATAAATTTTTCCAAAACAATGTTGTACAAAATATGTATCATATGTACGATCGTCACTGATATAAAAGTGATATTCTTTAATGGTATGTCAATTTTCACTCGTGCTTTCTATATAATCGATGATTTGTTCAGCATTTCTATATAGAATATGGACGAGCATGGAGACTTGGTTAGAATGATATTATTCACTCTGCATTTATTTTTTTGGAACAAATGTGTAGTTTTCTGCAAAATCAATCACTCACAAAATGGTCCCTAGTGGAAAAAATTCACAATATTTTTTGAATTGCAAGTCTTTCCATCAAGCTCTATGGGAATGCTTGCTGTATTTGTAAATTTCTGCCTCAAACTTTCTCAAAAAGTCTATCACAAAAATTTTGTCTTCTCGTAATTCAATTCTTTTAACACTATTTGCACCTTGAATTGATGTATGGATATATTAATATCTCTTCCATTTCACTTACATGTTGGACAATGATTGATCATTTATATCAGTACGATATTTGTTTTGAAATTTAGTCAAATTTCCACAATCATCGCATTTTTTACCACCAACACATTTCTTTTGTAAAATAGTTCATCGCTTTCTCTTTCACATAGAATTTGAGATATGAAATCACGGATAGTGGAAGGAGGAGGTGAATCCTTCCATAATTTTCTACCAAAATCAAGGAATGTGTCATAATATAACTCAAATTCCACATGATAATGGCAACAACAAGTGTCGCGTACGGTGATAGGTTTTACATACCATGGTTTTTGTTGAACAAAAGCACTAATTGAAACATGAATTTGACGATTCTCTTCTTTGAACTTGTTGAATAACTCTATTTGAGTGGTTTCCAAGAGATGTTTTTCATGTTCTTCGTATTGATTTCGTGCTATTCTTCTTCACATCACATGTCTTGCAGTTGGTGAAACACGCGAATTGTTCTTCCAATATTCATATATTATTTTTTTAACATTTTCTCCAAGTCTATCTTTGTATGGTTGCCTACAAATAACTCTCCAACAAGCGAGTTCATCATTTACATCTATTTGCAGCCGAAATTTCCGATGTTTGTGCAAATTTTTTTGCGACGTTCCTAATGCTCGTGCCATAGATGTTACCAAATGATTCTCTTTAGTACTTGATGAAACCACTGCCATATGTATTCCTCTACGTACAATTGAAACATTTTTCTGTCTAGATCTCCTAATTGAATTTATAGCACTACTTATATTTTGTATCACATTTTCTTTCATTTTTTTTTAATCTTTGGTTGATTTTCGAATACCCAGTAGTGTCGTAGCTTCTTTTAATTTCCTTAATGATAGGAGACCTTTCAACATTTGAACTTGAACTGTCCCCTGCTCCTTTATGAAATACATTTCAAAAATGCGGTTAATACGATATTGTATATAATGGTCAGGTTTTTTTATCTCCATATGTGTGAGTGTCAACATTTTCTAACATCTTATCATTGACACTGATTTCATCTGTACATATTCGAATAAATAGTACATAATAAGTTTACATATTCAATAAATAACTAAATTAACAAATATATGTATAATTTCAATAATATGTGCATGTGTTCAATATATATATATATATATATATATATATATATATACACACACACATATGTACATACCTTGTGATTCAATTTCTTCACTTGAATTTCTTTCAATATTTTCACCATCTTCAATCATTGGTTCAATATCTCTTTCACTTTCTCTTTCAAAATTTTGTATCTCATCATCAATGTTTTGAGGAATATTTCTCTCTGTTTACATTGAAAAATATTTTTCTTGAATTAGTTCATCAAATAAAAATTAAGCTTCACATTTTACACTAGGAAAATTTTAAATATATCTATAGATCATCATATTTACATTTACATACCTGCTTCAATTTCTAGTTGAGGTTTATTTTCCCCTTCAATATTTGAGAGTGCTTCTATCTTTCTTTTGCGAGATTGTCTCGTCTCTTCTCTATGTTCCTCAGGGTCTCTTTTTTGATCATATTTTCTCACACAATTCCTTCGATTTCCCATGATAATAGAGTATGAAGTTCAAAAAAATTCCTTCAAAAATTTAGACAATAACTCAATTATAAAAAGCATCACAAAAGATTTAATTTAAAAAAAAACTCATTTTAAATTTTTTTCAAAAAATACATCAATCCAAAACACTAACTTTAAAAAATCCGAGAAAAAAATGTCTTATAAAAATGAAACGAAGCTCAAAATATTTACTTCAACTCAAAACACATACTCTAAAAATTTGAAATTAAGCCCAAATCTATACTTTCAAAAAAATTGAAGAACAAAAAACATCCAAAAAAATGTATCACATACCTCCAAGAAATGTCCTTTGAATGTACATCCAAGAAAATTCCTTAAGCCCAAAACAATTCTTTGCAAAATCAAACCGCCTTCAACAAATGTCTTCCAAAAAACGTCCTTAAACCCAAATCTCCAAGAAAATCATTTAAACCCAAACCAAGACCTTTGTAAAATTAGACCAAATGTGCGAAATGTGCGAAAATTATGAATGATTTCGCGACAATTTATATTGTTGCAAAATGTTTTTTTGGAGGGGCTCCGCGAAATTTTCCAGCCGACGGAAAAGTAGGCAGAAGTTCAATCAAACTTTGAAAAAAAGTTCGGGCGAACTTGGAAAAAAATTTGGCCGGACTATTAAGGCATGAGACTTAATAGACCATTTGCGCAAAAACTAGTTTGGCCAAACTTTTCTACAAAGTTCGGCCAAACTAACACATCACCAATTACGCAGGTCCGAGCTCTAAATACGTTTCTGCAAATTTGGACTGATTAAACTCCATGAAACATTCTGAATTAACTGTCAGAACCAAGACAAGCATTTTCAGAATTGAATCTACTTTCAGGAAATATAAATTTTATGGAATTTCATAAATATTTACTAATTTTAATTAATTTTGTAATGAAACGGGTGCAAACAATTTCTGAGGGTCATTGTGATTCAGTGAAATCAAAATTCTGTATCTCCCAAAATACATTGTAAAAAAAATTGAAAAAATTAAGGGGCATTACATTGGTCCGTCATCTCTAAGGGGTAGCTTTTAGATTTTTAGTTTATAACTTATATGGTAAGAAATTTCTTGCGTCGCGAAAATACTCAAAACATGCAGTTTTTTCATATTGGACCAGTTCAAAAAATTCTAGTAATTATGATATGCATCCATTGGCTTTGTAAATATGACAAAACCAAATTAGACTCTGTCTAGATTGTTGTAACACATTTTTTTTTTCTGAAAAACACAAATTTTCAAAGAATACAACATTGCGTATTAACATGACTTCTTATGAATCCTTTGATTGTTAAAAAACACACACTCAAAGAAACGCTAAGTTGACATATCAAATGTGAATAAAAAAATTCCAAAAAATAAGTAATAGAAAGCTAACAAAATTTCTTACAACTTTTAGTTTTATCGTAAAATGAAATTATAAACAGAAAAATTGTTATAGTGTGTAGAAAGTTGAAGAATCGAAAAAAATGAAACTTTTTTCTCAAAAAAGGGAAAAAAGTGTAACCCAACTTTACATTTTCACCCTTTAATAAAATGAAAGAATAATAACTATAAAAATTAACTAATCTATCGAGGAAAAAACGAGAAGGAGAGGGTGCCGATTGGGTTTGTGATGGTCAGAGGGGTGCCAAAACATATGAACCTGGAGTATTCGGCTGAGAGATGTGTGTCGAAAGCAGAGTGGTGGTTTTCTGAGGGCTTGAGACATATGAAAAACCACATACAGAAACTCAAAGACATAAAACCCTCAAACCTGATCCGAAACGGGAAGCAGGTAGTGGAAAACACAAAATGTTGAGGTTGCAGACCACTGTATCAGACATTGGGGCTTTGTATTTACTGGCGCATTGAGGTGTTTGACCCTGAGATTTTCGACGGACAGGTTACTGGGTATGCGAGAAACATTTGGGTTTTGGAGTTGTGCCTGCTCAAGTTCTTTTTAGGGCTCTTCCCGTATCTGCCAGAGAGGCAAATGGTGGTCAGAAACACACTGATGGACGTGTTTTTTCACTGGAACCCACAAGATACTCCCTCATCGGTGCTTGCTTTAACCTAGCACTCCAACTTGTGTTACTGGATCATGGTTGCTCACATCAGAAGGTGTGTTCCCTGGCAGATGGGTCCTCATTCTCTCCTCTACATCCCCCTAGAGACACTATCAAAGGCCACTCATGGGATATTCATAGATGGTCTGCCCGATATTTGGTATGGAGCAGGGTGTCGATGGGTGTCATCATTGTTTGGGTCATGGTTGGGGGCTCATGCTTGGAACCACATTGCATTTGATTATTGCAATTTGGTGTTTTCAAGGGCCATGGGATATAGCCTATCCAATGGAGGCTCTATTATTATTTATCCTTGGCGCCAACTCAACCATTGAACCAAAGTGAAATCAAACTCTCCCAAGACTCCAGAAATGGATCATACTAGAGACAACTTTTTGGAACCAAACTCTCTGAAACAGGTATCTCCTTCTTGTTTTCCAATTTTTATTAGACTCCCTATTGGGAAAATTATTTTATTATGGGTACTCGACATCGACATAGACAGGGTATTCCACCTGAAACAGAACATCAAGGCATCTATGGGATACCCTATACAATTGCAATCCATGTTATGTGGCGGCAGATTGCTACAAGACTATTATTCAATGAAGGAGCACTCCACTGTTCCAGGGTCTACCATTACTCTCAATCTGCATTGAGGGGGGGTGTTACGGAATAGGGTAAAACAAGAGAAACAGGGGGTGAAAGGGGCAACATCTCTTCAAAACAAGAACATATTAATGGTGGCTCCTCTTACAAGAACATTCTCCAAGGGAAAAAATATGCTACAGTGCCACCAGAACAAGTTGGAAATGCCCCCAGGCCCTACATAGTAGAGCAACTAAGCCAAACACCAATATTGAATATATACGTTCAAGAAATAGAAGAACACTGCACTACATGTGAATCACAAGCGATTATATGTCATTTTAACTACTTTTGCCCTAAACTAGTGGAGCTATTTAATTCGATTTTCACAAACTGGACCACAAACTATGAAATTCATCTCTCTCCAGAGTGTTTTTCATTGTTAAATTTCAATCCCCGAAGGCTAGAGAAATTTTTATCCAAAAAAGGACCATGGTTTTGGGGTTCCACGTTCCTTTTCATCACCCCATGGTTCTAGGAATTTGATGCAAACACTGTGGCAGTTACTAGAATGTTGCTATGGGTCAAGTTGCACAATTCCCCCCTTCACTTCTGGAATGACCACGTCCTAGAAGGTATTGGGAACATCATTATACATCAAAATAGATATTCAATGAATAGAGGAGAGAATCTACACTTTTGCGCGTGTCTGTGTGGAAGTAGATCTTAGAAAAGGATTAACATAGTCCATAAAACTAATTCACAAATAACAAAACTGGATGCAACACCTATATTATAAAAACACTGCATTCAGATGCAGAATTTGTAGGCAGATGGGACACTTACAAAACACGTCCTGATGGCAAGAAAGAAAACCAAAAAAGGAGGAAAGTTGGGAAACAGCCCAAAGGGTGGCAATATCTCCAAGCTGGGCCTGAGGAGGATGTTCAAGAAGAAGAGGATGAGACCATCCCCATGGAGAAAAATTAGACAACAAATGAACCAAAGGTACATAGAAATGATACGCAAGATCCATTTGATCTACAAACTTCCCCGAAATAGCATGTTATGAATCGAGAGGGTATAGATAAATGTGGGAATAAATGACATCATATATCAGATAACTTAGATTCGGACAAGGACATTGAAACACTAGCAACAGAAAATCAGCTTGTACTTGTCTCTTCCACACCATCACAAGGTGAATGGCATAAGGTTGAGAAGAAAAAAGATAGAAAATCTTGAACACTTTTTATTGTTGGCTTTCTCTCCGCTCCGGTGGTCTTGTTTGCAGTTCTTTTTTGTGCTTGTTGGCTGTTGGTTTCTCCTCAACTGTTTGTTGTGGTGCATAAATCTGTGGTTGCGTATTGTTTTCTCTTATCCTGCTTTTGGTCAAAGTGACCTATTTCCCTATATGGACGTTGAAAACGAATAGAATACTGCAATATATGTGATGTAATTTTTTACTATTTATAAAAAAATCAATTTTTTCTATAGAAAAAAACCTAAAAAATTAAAAAAATATATGTTTTAAAATAATAATAATAATAACATAAACAAAAAATTTAAATACAAGACATAAGAATAGCCGTGACAAACCAGACAAAGGAGTAATAACTCTAAAAATGGTGTAGACAACTATTTGTTTGAAAAATACAGAAGTAGTTTCCAATTATTTTAGAAGAAAGCTTTGGGCATCCATCTATAGTTATTGTAAAAATCACAATAATAAAATATATATAAATATTTTTAAGAAAGATTTTATTTTTATCGTTTATAATAATAAGATATAAATAAATATTTTATTTTATATAAAAATATAGTAAGCCTCATAAAAAGGTTTACTTGTTCACATCAAAACAGGTTCATTATTTTAATAGCCATAGATTATTTTATTCTAGGTCTTTTAAATAATAAAATATTATATAATATATATATATATATTTAAATATTTTTAATTTTTTAAATAATATTTCACATTTTTATTAGGTATTGACTAATATCATAAAACTTATTCTCTTTGGATGACAATGATTTATTGTGATTAAAATATAAATGATTTATGGTTCCCATGTACTAACTAATATACCAGTATCTTAACTCTTATACGCGCATTAAATACGAAGATATATAAGTGGCGGCTCTTCCTATACATGCTGAGATGAGAAGAATTGCAAAACTTACAGATATGGGAATTTTATTTGTATGTTCTAGTTGAGGTGGTCCCCCCTCGAGATGTCGAGACTACTTGCACCGATTTCAACGTAAATACAACCATCGAATATGATGATATGTGATGGTCGAGGTGGTCAAAATAACTTATATAAATTTCAATTTTGAATCATGTACTATGTTCTTCTATGTGTTCTTCCTCATTCATTGTTTGTTGTCTAGTGGTTGCAGCCATGAAGCTTTATAGTTAGCCCAGCCACCAAAGATGCCCTTGTCAATTGTGGGTGGTCAAGATTGGAACAACGTGATTTATGTTTTCTTCCACGTCTATTCTTGTGTGTTTTTTTTGGGAGCAATAACTCGCAAGCATGGGTGGTGGGTGGAGTAGGCGTTTAAACTCTCTCTCTGTAATGTTAATTTAAAATAATTCATGTTTGAATTTAAAATTTAGAATTTTGTTTTTAGTTCGATAATGTTAATTTCAGGTTGTGTTGTTTTATGTCTTTGTTGTAGCTTTAACACCCATATAAATTTAATATTGGACAATGGATATTAAAAAAAATATGAAATCTTTTTCCATGGCTCATCCTCTCTTGTAGGTAGCTCGTAGAAAGGATTATTATCAAAACTTCATTAATGAATTACATGTTGTGGCAATGGTAGGTGTTTCTATTTGGGTAGAATGCATACTAATTTTTCTCCATAAAATATGAAATCTTATTATTTATGTAAGTGTATTATTGGAATCGCTATTTCAACATTCATCAACAACATGATTTTTAGCTCTACATTGGTTACTTGGTTCTAATAAGTAAGTATAGTACTTATCACTAGGGGCTTCAATATGTGGAAGCCTTCAATATCCATTTGGTCTCCTTTCCCATATATTATAGTTTTATTTTTTGGATAACACAATTCTAGCTAAGAAGAGATAATAGATTAAAACTACATGATTTTTGGTCGGGGCTTTTTTAATTAATGTAAATATTGTGTCTATTACTTTGTCGTAGCCTAGGCCTCTTCCCTTTCCACAATCTTTGCAATAAGGGAAGCCTTGAAAGTGAGAATTATTTAGCTATTATGGTGCAATATTCATGGATAATGGCAACTTTGGGAAAGATAATTTGTTGTAGTAGTAAGAACATCTAATGTATTTGTAGGCCCTCCACCAACATGTTTTCTCTTACTCTAAAGCGCATGACTTATTATTTGAACATTGACACATGTAAGATAACTACAACAAATTCCATGTGTAACATGAGTCAATAGGCTTAGGAAAATATCAGCATAGCAACCAATGCATGTATTTCATTATTAGGCCCATTGTGAAGAAGATTTATCCTACTCAAAATGGGATAATTTCTTCTTTTATGCTTGCTACATGAAATATTAAATATAGAATACATAGTGCACTCAACAACATGAAGGACCAAGCACATGGTATTTTGGTATTTTCACTACAAGGAAAAGACCCTCTAGAAGAGGTTATAAAGGAGGTTTTTAGTGTTATAAAATTGGCCAAAATTGTCAAAAAACAATTTTCTACAACATCTGTTTATGGTTACGGAGGTTTTGGCGAAGCTTCTAATGAAAATTCAACACAACTAAAAAATTTGGGTGGCCGGAGGTTATTACGGATGTTTTTTTCATCAGTGCGCTACTAAGGTTTCAACGCACCGATTCATGTCATCTAAGCAGTGGCCCCAGGGCGGTCAAAGGTTCCTACACCGGGCCATCAAGGTATAAAACCGCACCGGTTGCAATGTTGGTGATACAACGCACGGGGCCATACCAATTGGTCTTGGTTTTTTTGTAGTGCCCATAGGTCGTCTCAATGTACCGGTACGTAGACTTATAGAAACGCATGGGTGCATCATATCAGACAAACGTACCAATATTTATAATTGGTATTAGTATTTTTGTGGTGCCCATACATCGTACAAATGCACTGGTGCATAGTCTCACATAAAAGCACTGGTGCGCAGTATCGAACAAATGCACCGAGATTTTTAATTGGTTTTGGTATTTGTGCAGTGCCCATAGGTCGTAGAAACGCAACGGTGTGCTGCAGCATACAAACACACCGATGTACAGTAACTGGCATGCACTAGTGTTCATTTTTTATTTTTTAGAAACATCGACCTGTGACAATGCAATTACTATGATTTTTCTAAATTCATTATTCATCAAAAGTCGACACATCTTATAACAATATTCATATTATTAAATTTTTATTAATGCATTTGAATGTGATGTTTGGATTAATTTGTTATATCATATCATAATTATTGTGATTTTTTAAAATTCGTTATTCATCAAAAGTCGACACATATATATCTTATAAAAATATTCATATGAATTAAATTTTTATTAGTGCATTTGAGAACAACAATGGAGAACACAATAGAATAAATTAAAACATATTTTCTTATATAAGACTGTCTTTGTCATAAAAAATGGGACAGTTATTGGTATCCCTTTGTCTTTCAATTGGGACACTATGTCCATTACATTAAACAAAATGTCTAATTTCACAGGAAAATATTTCAAAAAATACAACGCCTTGCTTGGATATCCAAACATAGTGATCATCATTCTTCTCTTGAACTGTTGTCACTGCTACTGCTACTCCCATGAATTGAGTTATTTTCAGGAATGTATTGTTCACAGTGTTGATTGTTTTCTTCTTCTTCACCTTTCATCTACAAACATAAAAATAAATTGAAATGAGTGTATATACATTGATGAGAATAATTAAAATTGCAATATTAAATAATATAAATCAATGTAAATCGAAAATAAAAATGGCGTACCATAGCAATAATTGACTCATAAACTATACACATTCTTTCAAAACCATCTACCATGTCACCTTTCAAAATTTCATCTGTTGGCGCAGTTCCATACTTTGTTTCCTGAAAGTTTTATCCCCCATAAAAAATCATATATTTAATATAAAAGATTTTTTTGTTCTATTAATTATAGATGGAGCTATGTAAAACAAGATCAATCGATGCTTACAAATTCCACAATTAATTTCTGATATGCCAACATATACTCACAACCCATATTTAATCCAATTTCAATCAATTCGTCTGATGGTTCTTCTTTGTATGTTAGCACCTGTTTGAAGACATTCAATGATGATTTTTGTAAAACAACTTAAAAATACAAAAATGAAATATAGTTAAGTTTTTATAAGGAAGTAACAATTACTCACAAACTTAGGTATCAACCCTTTTCTTCCTTGTCATCATGTTTTATGTGCTGAATGGGTTCCATTTTCTTTTCTTTTTTACAAGAAAATACTTGAAAATTAATATTTAATGCTAAATTGTTTATTTATTGTACCTAATGATCGAAAAATTCAATGATTACATATTACATTTGAAGCACGTTGTTGTTGAGATGGTTCCTCCTGCGATGCAATTTTGTCTATTTCTTTAACCATCTCCTTGTACACCTTTTTGGACATTCCTACTGGGATACTTCTGACATCATCTCGTTCATCTTTTGAGATTTTCATAATCTTCCTGAAAATGTAACATGACAATAAACTATTTAATTTTTATATTGATATATGAAAATTAAATATAACCAAAGTGATATGTATAAATAAATCTAGACAAACATCTAAAGGAATATTAATTTTTCATTCCTTCTTTTCTGTTGTTGTAAGTTTTTGCTAAAGTCTGACATGTCTCGTTGACCAATTCTCTGGAAACTCTTCCTCTAGTTTAGATAAAATTTGGTTCTTGGAATCATTGGATTGGTTTTTGTATTGTAAGTGGAAAGAACGTCTATACATTCGTTCCGCTAGATCCCTCAAACTTTTGTAAAAGTTTTTCCTCCTTTCATTAACCTTTAGCACCACTCCAGATGAGCTAAGGAGCAATTCATTTTCATTTGCATGTTCTATTTTTTTCTTTTCTTAGAACAACATTCATTTTCTGGGTTGTTGGTCCCTATAGAACATTAAACAGATGTGAATTAATAGACTGTTTGACACATGTTATCTAATAATTTTAAGTATATTATTAGTGAAAATTAAAAAAAGAAACTCATATTGGATCGATAGTATTTTTCTATTCACCTGATACTTAATTTTTCCATCAAGCTTTTATGCTCTTCTGGTACTAGATCAGAAATAACCTTATCGAGCTTCGTCATTTTGTGGCTCTGCATGATACACAATAAACAATACATATTAGTTAAACTTACATATAGTTCAAAAATAATATTTTTTGTAAAGAGTTTACAAAGAACTTTCATTTTTTGCTTTTCTTGATGTGTTATTAGTATTTTTGTTACTTGATCTCTTGTCAGTCATTTCTTTATCAATATGAAACCTGTACCATATCATTCATTAATATATTTATAAATAAATTGTCAAATTTTCAGGTAAGAAATAAATCTCAAGAAACTGGTGTGCCTTTCATGATGTACACACCAACGTAGGTGTGTGGGGGTATTATAAATGCATCGCACAAACAGTATAATAGACCATACGGTGCTATCCTCGTAACATAGCGCACCGGTGCCCTATTTTAGATATGGCGCACTAATTATAATTTTTTTTTTAATATTTTATTACACAGTACTTGCGCGGTGCGTTGTATAATACAACACACCGATGCGCTATGTTATGCAGGGTGCACCGATAAAAAAATCCATTTTTTTTTTAAATTCACACGAGGGCCGACATGGATTGGGATTCGACTATGCAAGTCATCCTGTGGGATAGATGTCAATATAAAATGAAAAGGCCTAATTATAAAATCACAAAAACAAGGAGAAGAAATGGCATAAATAGAAAAAATGAAGGGTTTAGGGTAAAAATGGATAAAACTACAGAAAAAAAGTAAAAAAAAATGTAGAAAAAAGTAAAAAAAATAATCAAATTTAATCACGAGATCATTTGAAATTCTATGCTACAACGTTTGAATCACCAGAATTTTGGATTCTGATTGTCTCAATACTTCTATTCGAACGTATTTCACTGCTCCACAGTGCTCTCGTGCTCTCTTGCTCCAAGTTTGTCTCCTGAAAATCTCTGGCTGAAACTTTTAGCAAAAATAGTGAAATAATGAAAAATGTTTAGTATTTAAAGAATTGTTTTATGAGATTAGATTTTCGAAAATATTTTGCCACCCATTTTTCAATTTGCCGCTTTTTTTTTCACTTAAAGAAAATAGAGTTGCGTTTTTTTTATTTGTGGTTATTTTTCATTGGTACGTCACTTAATAGCACCGCACCGATGCGTCCATTGGTAACAAGACACTGGTGCGTAGTAACTAAAACACACCAGTGTGGAGTAACTAGAACACACCAGTGCGGTTATCTGTACATTAGCACCGATTTGCGTTTGAGGCACTGAAATTACTTTTACGTGTGTACACCAAAATTAGACATGTTGGGAATGTACATTTTGCTGTGAAAATCTTTGGGCCGTTTCTTTTCAAAAATACACCTCTTCTTCTTTCAGAAAAAGAAACTTGAACATTTCCGTAACCTGCAACAAGAAAAGGTGCCCCATGATCTTCTTGCTGACCCATGATCTACTTTCTCATTTGTAAGTTCCTCCTCCATCTTGACATCCAATTTCCTCTTTTCTCCTTTCTGCTTTCTATCTTGATCTTAACAAAATTTATACAATATTTGTTTTACGAGAAACTGACCTTGAATGTTCATGGAGAAATGACAATGAGTCCTTCATTCTGAATTTTTTAGCAGAAAAAGATCGATTTTTGACCAGAAGATGCAGTTATTACATGTGGAGGCAATGGTTTCCTGTATAAAATGAGTATAGGGTTGAGTAGAGGAAAGAAATTGCAAAATGGGCTATTACATTAGCTTTTCCAATGGGAAACCGATTTGAACGTCGAAATATGGTAGCTGCAGGTATCTATTCTTTTATTCCCATAGAAATGGTCACTGGATTTCCATTTATAATACAAGCAGACTTTTTATTGGTTTCATCCAGAGAGAGCATCATTTTCAATAACAAATGGAACCAAGCAATCCTTAAGTGTATCTCGTTCGCATTTTGTTCGGCATTTCATTCTTTGATAAGTGCTAATTCACCTATACTTTCAAAAATTTGGATTTTTGGGTACCTTCCATGTGATATTCCTCATTATCCGCAGGAACATAGCTCAAACATGTTAGAGATATCATTCAAGTTAAATTGAAAGCCGAAGATGTGATTTTATGCGACGTTAGCTTTGCCGGTAAAATTTTATGTAAGCGAATCGAAGCTCGAACAATACTCCCAATTTCTTTTAAACGCATTCTATAGAATATTTCCCTTCATGGGACCTACCAGCCCAATCAACAATGTCAATTGATATTTATCTATTGTCCTTAAGGGAATGAGAATCCTTCCCTTCACAGTGCCTCTTAGTTTTATCCACTGCCTCGATTGATCTTTCTCTACTGTCCAATCTTTTCTTGCCATCCTTGTAAGAATGAGAATTGTTACATTCATGTGATCTCTTAGCCCACTCAAGAGACTCAATTGATCTCTCTCTCACATCCCTTAGCGCATAGGACTCCTTGCTTTCGAAGGACTGTTTCAGCTTGCTAGTCGCCAAAGCGTCGATAGGTATTTATCTGCCATCAACTCTACTCTCCCTTTCTCCATTATGGGACCTCTTAACCCTATCGTCGGACTCAACCAAATGCTCTTTGCCATGATCAAGAAAATACTTACCCTCGTGACCAGTCCTCTTAACCCTATCGTCGGTCTCAACCGGGCTTTCTCGATCGCCCTTCTAAGATTTTTCATAAATCTTTTCTCCTTTTCTACTTTGTTGAGCTCTATAGCCGTATGCATCCCTATAAGCATAATTTTATGTCTTTATGTTTGAATCACTCATTTTCTCTGCTTTAAACTTCAGCCGAAATTCAAACTCTCGTCTTTTCAAACCCTCATCTCCTCAAAAAAATTCTTGCTCACTATTCGAACCTTCCACTGTTCCAATACTGCACTTTACAAAATAAATTTTCCTTCTTAGAAAATATATTTCAATGACATACCTGGTTCAGACGAAAAACCAAGAACCTCTGCTAGAAATGGAGTACTATATAAAGTTCTTTTTTTTGGTATGTAAGATCATAATAAAATAATGATAATTATAAATTACTTGAATTTATTTGCATTATTTTCTAAACTTTAATATGTTACAAAAAATCATATTATTCTAGATTTATTATTTTACAATTATTTACAAATTTACAAATTTAATATTTTTAATAGAATCATTTCACATTAATACAATTAAAATTTTCACATTAATACAATTAAAATTTTACAAATATTTTACATAAAATTACAATTACAATTACAATTTTACAATTTCACATATAATTACAATTAGAATTACAATTACAATTTTAGAATTTTACATACAATTACAATTACAATCATTTGACAGTTATAAAAATTAAAATTTTACAAATATTTTACATACAATTAGAATTATAATTACATTTACAATTACAATTTTAGAATTTTACATACAATTAGAATTACAATTACAATTTTACAATTTTTCATATATACAATTACAATTACAATCATTTCACAATAAATTAAATATTACAATTACAATTAAAATTTTACAAATATTTTACTTACAATTACAAAAACAAATACAATTTTACATACAATTAAAATTTCAATTTCAATTGCAATCACGACATAATATTTAATAAATATCATGGTCATTTAATAGTAAATTAATTAATAAACATCACGATCATGATAACCATCGTACAAACATCATATTCGACTAAAAAACACATTCAAATTTGCTAGCATCATCGTGATCATGATCATCTAACAAAACACAATTAGCATTGTATAACATCATCACAACACAAACATCAAATATACATCTCATGTCAAAACTCATGCTATCACATACACATATATCTGCAAGCTACACATTAAATGAACATATCTAACATGACCTAACAATATACACATCATGATGATCACCAACATGTAAATTAAGTACAACTGCAACATGAACATAAAAAACATCGACCATATATATACATATATAAATTAATAATGTTAAAAATATACAACTATAATATAAATTTCATGGATCAGTTGGTGGTACAACATTAATATCTGTACTAGTCGAGGCCTGCTCAGTCAATGGTGCAGCCTTGGCGGTCGATGGTCCAACCTGCTCATCATCATGAGTACTACTGGATGCTACAGGCTGCTGACTAGACATGGCCGATGGTCCAGCCCCATCTCCATGATGATTGTTGCTAGATGCTAGTGGAGGCTGCTCATCTGGCGTGACGTGAGGTGAACAATCATGAGATGATGAGTCGCTTCTTGCAGATTGTTTATCACGTGTTGCGTCTCGACCACGCCTATAACGTGCAATGGTCCTCCTCAGCTGTGTAACTAAGGTCGTAGCTCCTACGACATGCCTCATCAGGCTGTACATGTCATGTGGCATGCCTCTCCACATCTGTAACAGCATACCATCGGCTTGTATGTCTCTCATATGAGCGGGCTTGATGCCTGCCTCAACAATCAATACAGTGAGTTGGTTACCCAACTCCATCTTGTATCTAGTATCAAGCTGACCGCGCCTATAAAAAGGCGGTACCGGCGCACCAGCAGGAGCAGGTATCTCTGCACCAGCCTCCTGATGATCCTTGGCATCTAGCATGCCCTGATTATCATCAGGATCCATACCTTCATCATGTGGTGGTGTCGGAATGTCCTCGCCATCAAAAGACCCAATGTCTGCAAAATATATACAAGTACACAACAATAATTAAAAAATTTCATTACACAATTTAATAAAAACATGTTAAATAACATGTTAGAATAAATTTAAATAAAACAGTAATATTACCTCTATCATCTAGCGATTCGTCATCTGTGAAGAGGGTGTTGGCACACCCTCGCCAATCCAATCCAACATAAGGACAGGGGACCATAATGAAGGGATGCAGCTCATCAACACTGGCTAGCAACTCCAGTGCATCATGCGATATCCTCACTGGAAACACAGTCTCGCCCCTCTTGGGCATCGTCTGTACCCACATGTGCATCTGTGCTTCGAACATCAGCCTACGAGGTTGCCGAACAAAATTAGGCCTCGTCTCTAGAAACCTCTCAAAAAATAAACAAAAAAGTCTGAAGCAAAAGGGAAGTTTACCCTCCCTTGTGCATGAGCACGACATCTATCTAACGATGTACAGAACTGCCACAAAAAAATGGCAGACCACCTGACAAGTCGTGGCTCATGTACTAAAGAATCAACATAATATAGAAGCGAGCAACTAATGCGTTGCTCATCACTGGCGTTGTGTGAAATGGTCGAAATCAGAAATGAGAGGCACCTCACCTCCTCACTACCAAATGCACCAATACGTAGTTGACCTCCGGTGACCTGAAAATATGAAGGAGATAGTACATCTGCTCCAATGTATCTCTGGGAGTACACTAACTGACTCGTTGCTACATAGCCAGCTAGAACCTATGGGAACAAGGGAAAATCCACCCCTCTCCTCGATAACCCTGTAATGAAATATATGTCCTCCTCAGTGGGCGTGTACCACTGGTTAGGACCAACCTGGAAAGCCTGTGGGTGGGCATTCCACCTGCGAATAAGATGTCTCAAAAAAACACCATGTCCCTTTAGGAAAGTAGCCTCCTCATAGAACTTGAGGAGGCCTACCTGCCTTAGGAGCCCTTAGGTAGTTGTTGTAATAGGGCAAAGTTACGCATCTCTATCACTCTCTCGTGCTTCCAACAAGTGAACCATGTCATATTACTCCACCTGTTGTTGTTGTTGTTCACCCTCTTCTCTCTAAATGATTGACATATTAAATAATTTTTTTTATTAAATGATGCATGTATTTATGAATATACATATATAATTTTTTTTGGAAAAAAAAAACAAAACAGTCGGTGCGCCACAAAAAACAGTCATGCATCGGTACCGGTGTGTATTTTTTTTGTCGCGCTCCAGTGGCAGTGCCCCAGATGACATTAAACAAACTGTAGGCGGTGCACCTGAAAATTTGCAGAGCCCCATTGACTATGTACACTGTCAGGATTGCGGTGCGATGACTAAAATCTACGCCCTGGCACGTATAGTTAGGTCTATGCACTGACCTCCTGACTTCATTACATAATCAATGGTACGGTCTTTTACTAGGCCGCACCGTTGACCCTGTCAACATGCCGAATGTGGTGTGATGACAAACATAGCCGCCCCGGGGCGGATATTTCTTTCAACGCACCGTGTTTCCGCTATTCCACATGGTCAATGGTGTGGCCGACTAAATAACCACACTACAATTTTTTTTTTTAATTTTAAAATAACGTGGTGTGCCTTTTGGTACCGCCCCAAACACGGTGTGGATATCGTTAGCACTGATTGTGGTGTAGCCTGTAAATTTTACAGGCAGCACTACTTACCGGTGCGAGCCGAATGGCTCGAGCACACCGCGCGACCAAAAAAAAAAAATTTACTTTAAATGGTTAAATTTAAGGCTATTTGAAATTCTAATCCGCTAAAAAGCTTAATTATGGAAAAACAATAAAAATACTTGTACATTTGGCTGTCGAGGAGGCATATTGGATTTAGAATTTGCAAAAGAAAATTTTCCCACCGTTTTAAAAAATGCAAGCTAGAGATTGGTGGGCAATGCACAGCAACAGTGCATGCAATGGGTGAAATGGGAGCACCGATGTCAGGGTGGCTCATACAAGGATAAATTTCACTGGTGCTTGAGAAATTTGGAGCACTGAGAAAAGTGAAATATGCGGTTTTTTGGCCGTAATTTTTTTTTATTTAACCTTGTTCCGATGCGCGGGATTTTATAGGCGCACTAGTGCGGTTTCTTAATACCGCACTGGGCGGATTCTGTTTTGGCGCGGTGTTTTATGATGCACCGGTCTGGAAGTGTTGTAAAGCACCAGTGCTCTACAGTAATACGACGCACCGAGTAGGTGTGTACGAAGCGCATGGTGTCCAATGCGCCAATGTTTTGTGCACACTGGTGTTTTCTATTGTTTAGCGCACCGGTGCGGTTTTGGATGATAAGCGCACCAAACGAAAAACGTCGACAAAAACCTCCACCCGCCAACCTCCTCTAGTAACCTCCACTAGAAACGGATGTCTGGGGTATTTTTATAAGGGGTTCCTCAAAAACATATGCTAGAGGGTCTTTTCCTTGTATTGTATGAAATGTTTACTAATATATAGAAAATATGGATGATAGGCTAAGATAGACTATAAAAGTTGCATTTTACAAGCAGTAAATGTCTACCTACATTTTCAAATAGTACAGAAAATAAATAAATACATGACATAAGTTGTGGATAGGTTATAACACAAAATATATAATGAATTTCAAAGAAACACAACCTGCATACTACAACTCTAAATATTATGTGAGTTGTGCTACTTATTTACATGAGAAACAATTGTAGCAAGTAGTGGTCTTGCAAGTAATGCACATGATAAAATGTCAATGTCTTCCTCCCCTAAAGACTTTGCATAATAGGTTGCAATGCACATAGACATATCATAGAGGTGGTAATTTTCTGCCACAACTTGTTCTGCCCTCCAAAAAATATAATAAAATGAGAATGCTTCCTTTTCAAGATCATTCTTTCTCCTTTGAAATGAATTCCTGGATACTCTTTTTCCTTCACAATCTCTCCTCTCATCATCTACTATGTGTGTGCTTCGTCTTGCATCCCTAGACCTTCTCACCTGCTCTCTCCACATTTCCTTCCACACTTCTCTTTCAATGAGCCTGTCATCTATAAACCTTCCCTGATTAGCCTGCATAAACCCAACAATTCTAGTGCTAGAGCTTGAACTCAAATCCTTTATGTTTTCCTCCTGACCTGTTCTTTCTTGTAAAATTTTACTCTTAGAATTCATCCCACAACTATGGTTGTTTATGAAACCATTTTCATACTGTAAAGCACCAAGATTGCCGTTTTAAATATTGTCCTTTCTAAACATTCATTTATCAGCTTCACTTTTTGTTGAGATTCAAAAAGATGATGAGCTTAGTGAAAAGAGTCACCTTCACTAAGTGGGCCCGCAGGCTATTTCTAGCGCAAGTCTATTTTTAGACTATGTCTATTTTTAGACATGTCGATCATATTTCAGAAGTTGTAGGATGCTATTTGTGGATGGTTGATCAAGTTGGAAAAATAGATGAAATTCTATTTTTAGAATATTGGGCGAAGTCTATTTATAGATCGTCAATCTAAAAATAGATGCATGTCGATTATTATTAGCTCTTAATAATAATCAGACTCTAAACAAAAACTTATTCCCTTGGAGCACTTCAGTTCAATGCACATATGTGGCACAGCAGCTGACAAAAGGAATTACGCTATTCCTAAGGGTTTACTGGAGCTATTGCATGGAAGACTCAGTTAGAACTCAAGTGGCAGAGTTATGACACAGTTGGAAGAAGTAGTTATGGAGTTGTATTTAGTTTAACTCAGTTAGACGCAGTTGAGCTAGTTGTATCTAGTCTAACTGATTGATACACTAGTTAGAGTGGAGTGAATTAATTAGTTAATTAATTCACAAATAATAACTCATTAATAAACTGAAAAATACAACAGTTAACTACAGTGCATGGCAGTTTCAGTGGAGACCAGTGGAGAGATAGGTGAAAGGGCAAGATAGACTATCTGTTGTGACTATTAGTGATGCATTGATTGCATCAAACACACAGTGGAGATTCCAATGAGGATTGCGCAGTCAATCCAAGATTAATTCAAATTCATTCAGAGCTATTCTTCATCAGAGATTGTGCAATGGAGGCAGGCTAGCAGGTGGCAAAGATCAATGCATGGATTTTCAAGATTGGGCCTGATTAGTGTATGAAGATTGTACTATACTGAGAGCTTGTGATAAGCTTTGTATGTTTGTATGAGATTGTCATATGATCTCCATGTTACATAATATATAGTTGGGGTTTTCAGCTTCAGGCTTTCTCGATTAAAAACTGTGTTATGTGCGATTCAATATTTTTGTTTATGCTTCACATGTGTGTGCAATTAAATTTTCCGCAAAAGATTAACAAGTGGAATAGATTCAGTATCTTGCATAAAGTTAAATAGTGTGATATCAGGTGGATCTTGGACATATGCATGCTTAGTGCATATAATTTCTACACTGTTAACCCCATCTTTTCCAATGTGACTTCATTGAAAAGGAGATTGCATTGCATTTTGGCCACATCTAAAGCCTATAGAAATAGAACTTTGGTGCTTCTGATTTGGGCATGAACTTACTGGAGAATCTTCCAATGATCTGGGGTAAGTGGGTTTCTTTTCTATTTCAAATAAATGTCTTTTCCTTTCATAGGCATCAATTCCTTTACCCAAAATTTCCTCTGTCTTTCTGAGGCTTTCCAAACTTCTAGAAGATTCATCCAATGATATGAGATAACCAATTTTAATGTTCCTGCTACTATCTCTTAGTCTTGAGCTAACAATTTTAGTTCCTCTCTTAAAAGGGTGTCTGCTTGCAATATCTAATTTTCCATCCATGTAAATATCATGAAACCTTGGAATTCTACGCTTGAATTGATCTTGTCTATATTCCTCATTCTCTCCCATCAAACCACATCTGTAACCATTACCTGCATTTTCCACATGTAAGCAGTCCCTTTGGATACCACAGTTTTCAGCATTTTCTAATTTTGAAAGGTGGCTAACAGTATCAATTCTTGCAAAGCTATGACCATCATCCATTGCTTGAGAATTGACACAGTCCCATCCTCCAACACTTGTAGTTCTACTTTTAATGCATCTTTTGTCCAACAATTTTTCACACATTGTCAACCCATGCAAGTATTCTAAACTATGTGATATTTTATGAGAATCACTCCATCGATTTTTAGAGGTGCCACTAGTTTGGAAAGAACCGTGCTCGGGAACAGATAATGACTCGTAGTTACGACATAACCCATCTGCATCACAAAGGAAAACTTCATATTGGCATGGGGGAAACTCAGCCTTTGGATAACCTTTCTCCTTAATGAACTCACTGGTCCTATCATGGTTCCCATAGGAGAGCCTTTGACAGCTTTCATGGCTATACCTTGAACCCGCTCCCTCTGATTTTAAGCAAGACATGTCATCCTTCTATACATGAATATGATAACTTTCCTTGGTCATTCCTAAGTTACAGAGCCTTTGAGAGCCTTCATGGCTATATACTGAACCTGCTCCCTCTGATTTTGAGGAAGACACATCATCCTGCTCTACATGAATATGATAACCTTCCTTGGTCTTCCCTGAGTTACTAATGTTTGCATGTTCAGACTTGACATAAAAGGATTCTATGTTTCTAGTCCCATGATCAGTAATTTTGGGAAGTTCTTCAAGCAAGACTTTTCCCTTTCTGGGCCTCTTCTCCACATTAGCCTCAACATATAATTTTTCCCCTAAATCAAGAGCTTCAGATATATTATGTATTTCACTTGCATGCAAATTAAATGGACTTATCGCACAATCTAACTCATTCTTTGGGGTAGAACCAGTTTCCCTACTCAAGATGCCTTTGTTTTTATCTGACTTGGACATTTCTTTATTATCTAAAGAAGACATGAAACCATTATCTGGAGACTCTGACTTCAGGAACTGTGTCTATTCATTCTCATGGTTTGTTTATGAAAATTTACCAGATGGAAATTCACAATTAATATTATTTTCACTGACATCGTATTCTCTCACACTTGTCACATTGATGTCCTGTAGATATGAAGAACGTATCTAATCTAGATGATGTTGTCTTAAGTGGATCGCAACACTCTCTAACAAATCAACCAACAGAAACTTGCTTTGTTTTGGAAAATTGACAATGAAAGAAGGAATAACACCCCTGAACTCATTTGTCCCTAGAGTATCACAAAGTGAATGACTGGAAGCATATGTCTCGTGACATAATTGGTAGGTGAAATTACTTGTCTGAGGCTAAAATTTTACCAGCATCTGATTCTTGGAAAACCTTGAAAGTGAAGTATGTTTTGTAATAAGAGGCTCCATATAAGTCCAGGATTCATTAAAGCCTGTTGAGATTCTCTGCCTAGTCTACTTTCACTACAATGGCAAGAATCAATATCTTATGTTCCATTTGAGTTTCCCCAGGTAGATATTGAAGCATTGGACGTTTCACCTCGTTGATCCTCACTCTCCCCTTTTCTTCCATCTAGAAATTCTCTACTCTTTAAAATGGCATTATCAAAATTTTCCCCATACTCTGAACGAGTAAGATCATTGTCCAATTCAGAAAAATCTCCAGATTTAGCAACCATGAACATGAATATCTCCTCAGAAGCACCAATATCTGCATAAGGCATGCAACGAGCCCATGAAGTTGGCCCATCCTTGGGTCGTCCCACCCTTACAACAAGTGTTTGAAGCTCTTGAAACTCTTTCACCATTGAGTATATCTTTTTCAGTTTCTCTTCATAGCTAGAATAATTATCAAGACAAACTATAGACAAAGAATATATGCATGTTGCATGTCTAAAAAAGCCCCGGGAAACATCCATGCATCGTACTAGAGATTTACAATCGCAGATGGCACCAAATATCATCTGAATAACATCTTCAGGAAAGCGATCAAACAAATCTGGTTGTGTGTCTTCCATCTTCACTGTACTTCTACAAGGCATTAAATAAAATGTAAGTGAGATCATCAATCAACTCTTGCAAAATAACCTCAAAAATATCCATTCTGAATTGTTTAAGTTGAATGTCAAAATACCACTTTAAAGTCTTAGGCAAAGATACACACATATACGATGCTATACAATATAAATAGGGAAAAAATAGGTAAAATTTGAAAGCCTATAAAAGTATTGGTGCACCCTCTTGTATACTCTACTACCACACCCTCATCCACAGACCATCATGATGCACATATTAAATCAATGTTGTACAGATCTTTTAATATTGCCACATGTATGTAAGGACCTGCAATACTACTTCTTATACCTTATACTGTACACTTGTTCAAAGAATTTCTATACCAAGGTTATGAATGTTGGATGTCCCAAAACTAATAAATTTTTGCTATTATGAGTCAAATATTGATCACATAAGGATATGAAAGAAATTACTATAAACTATTCCCTAACAATCTATGTAAACATTATGATTTCCAACTAACAAACCTGGTAAATTTTCTTGGAGAATTTTCCATTCCTGCTGAACTTTCTTCATTCATTTACGCTTATTAATATGTTGTGAAAAAATGTTTAAAAATTTCAATCATACACCATAAACATGGAAAAAAACATTTTTTTGGCAACAAAAATCACAAAAAGGGATGAGAAGAGCATGCCCTTTAATAAATGTATACCTGGTTTTTTTCTTGGTGGTAGAAGTGATCCATAGGGTCCTTTACACTATCAAACCATTTGAAGTGACCTAGGTCATGACAACTACTACTAGGCAAGCTATGCAGTGAAAGTTCCTCCCTTTTCTGTTCCATATGCACTATATCTTCCTCCATTTTCTGTTACATATCAATTTTACCAAATATCAACTTAACTAAATCTAAATCAACAACTTTCCAGCTTGCAAGACCATCTTAATCATATTCTTCAGCATTATTGCAAACCAATGCATCATCTTCATCTCTACGAACCACAAATATTTGTTGAGGTCCAACCTGCATAACAAACACAAAAAATTAACCTTTGGCAACAAAAGTGAATTCATATTGTTTATTCTATGATAGCCTCTTTATAATGTGGCAATGATACCAACGAAGAAATGGTAAGAGGTTACCATGGTTTAATTTAATATTATAATAGTTGGCAAAACTATAGATCGTAAGTTATAATTTAAATAGAATGGTAGGTAAGTATGTTAAAGGTTATAATAAGGGTAAGCGTAACCTTGGGAAGAGAATTGAAAGGGTGGGGAATACCAATTATGTATAATAAAGGATGAACTTCTTGAAGAGGAAGTTGGTTTTTGGCAAGGTGCTTGGTCTACATAGGCTTCCTAATATCTTAATAGTCCAAACTCTAGTTTGTATTAAAGGATTGTTTTTTAGATCATCTGGAAGGCGTGGGACAATACAAAAGCTTTAGATTTAGATTTGGAAGGCATGGAACATGGCAAGACTAAAATGTTGAATATGGAAGTGAAGCATGTGGCTTCATCCTTAATGACAATGTTGGGGATGCAGTTGACATTGTGAATCACCCATCGCTTGTTCAATATTCTATCACTCACCTCCAAGGTGATGCATTTCCAAGTAAAGCATGAAATGATAAAACAAATAACACAATTGCATTAATTGCTCCCTTCATGAAATTATCAGACTACCTTTTTAGCATAATTTTGATTCGATAGCATAAATTCTTGTGTCAACTATTGAAAGGAATAACAACATTGGAAGTATGTTCAACAAAATTCCAACTTGTTGGTAGATGCCTACATCCAATATACAATTAAACTCACCTAAAAATATAGACTCTCTGACCCAAAGCCTACACAGTCTCCTTGGGGCTCAGTTTGCATCATCTCAATATTATCTATAGCCTAAAAAGTAGAAACCAAAGTTAATAGAAACGTTTGCTAAAATAAATATAATAAACATAATAAATATGCTTAACGAAAATTATCGATACCTATGTCATAAATGGAACCTGAGAAGGAATAATCTCTTCAAGCAGCCCTTGATGTGTTGCACATACCTAAAAATTCCAACTTGTTGGTAGATACCTACATCCAATATACAATTCAACTGACCTAAAAATGTAGACTCTCTAACCCAAAGCCTAGACGGTCTCCTTGGGGCTCAGTTTGCATCATCTCAATATTATCTATAGCCTGAAAAGTAGAAACCAAAGTTAATAGAAACGTTTGCAAAAATAAATATAATAAACATGGTAAATATGCTTAACAAAAAGTATCGATACCTGTGTCATGAATGGAACTTGAGAAGGAATAATCTCTTCAGGTAGCCCTTGATGTGTAGCACATACCTGAAAATTCAATAATGTTAAGAGCCACACCATATAAAATTATGTTCATCTTAAAGTCACTTGTAATTTAACGTAAAAATATAGATAGTTAATACCTGTGAGACCACTAGAACATATGAAGGTATCATGTCTTCAGGAAGCCCTTCATGTGTAGCGCTAACCTGAAAATTCCATAATGTTAAGACCCATACCATATAAAATTATGTGACATAAATTCATTTTCAATTTGACGTACAAAAATATAGATAGATAGTAATTAATGTGGCACCTGTACATGATCATGTCCATGATCTACAGAATTAGGATCAAGGGCAAAGCAATGTCGATCTAATAATGTTGTAAACTGCATAAGTTAAATAAATATATTGGCGTAATATTTTGGAGACTAAATGTATATACACCAAAAAAAACATGTTACATGCACTCTAGCTCATCTAATAAATGTGTATTTTAAAATAAATCAAAACATGCTTGTACATACCTTGCCCATGGTGTGAATTTGTTGTCTAATGGCTCGCTCATAGTGGTCTCTACAGGAGGATGCATACTACAGAAGCTCATGTCACTCCATATCCCTCAACACCTAATCTGGAATACTTACAAATTAATGAACTCCTACACTAGATGAAGGTTGGCTTGTCCCTAAGCCGACTTCCACCCCTCCTAAAACAACTGCAATATGTTGTTGTATCTTCTCCCTCATCTCAGATGCAGCACTCTAGATAAGGGCTAACTCCTCTGGAAGTGTAACTAGCCTAGGTGGTTGAAGTGCTAAACAAGGTGCTGGAGGCCTAAACCCAACATCTCGCATAGCATCAGGTCGTTCATATGTATGAAATTTTCCAGCTCCATAGAATTTGGACCCCGTATTTGTATAGTTAGGGTCCATGTGCTCTCAGAATTGAGTATACAAAATCCTAAAAAAATATTGTGGCACCTCATAATTATTTGGGAACTTCCCATATGCATACATGAAATTCTCATAAATATAAGGTGCAATATTGGGATCATTGAATCTTGCAATCTTCAGACGTTTTTTGTCTTCAGGCCGCAAGTCAAATAGTGACAAGGCCATTCCTTTAGTGACCCTACTTTTAAATTCATTGTAGGAGTGGATACCAATCACTAACGCTCTCCTACTACGCATCATGTCGAAAAACACTTGGGTTGATGGTCCAACTCCACGATAAGTCTCTATCAAACTCTCCAAATTGTGCAAAACAATTTGGAGACAATCCCGACTAGGGGCAGAGAGATTGCAACTTTGCAATTCATTGCACAATCTCATG
The DNA here is from genome assembly GCA_034641835.2 of Pinus albicaulis. NCBI lineage: Eukaryota > Viridiplantae > Streptophyta > Pinopsida > Pinales > Pinaceae > Pinus > Pinus albicaulis. Next base: position 1,612,955,353 of record CM076578.1, on the reverse strand, counting down.
GAATGCTCCCTCATCCCATCAACAGTAAGTAAAGATATGGTGTCTTCCCAAGGCATCTCCTCAAGAATATCACCAGGATGGGTGTAAATGGGCTCATAGCTCAGATTTCAAGCAAACTCAAGAACCCTACGACCTCTCCCCCTAGGAGGGCATCGGACCACCACCTGTAACATGTTAAATTATTGCACATATTAAAAATTAAATAATTTATAAGGAAAATTTGTATTTAAAAAACTTGTCTGGTCATTTGAAAATACCTCATGGAAAAACTATCTCATCCTCTTCACTCATCGGACTATGATTGTTCCCTTTTGAGGAATGAAGGTCTCTACTAACCACTGTACAAAATATTAAATTATTTTATCACACAAGTACATGAGACACATAATAAGTTTCACATTAAACATACCTCAAACAATAAATTTTCCTTTAGATTTTACCTGAACGAGATCTATCCAAGTGTGGGATGGATGCCACAAGCTGAGACATTGTTCTCCTTTGTCCCTCAGCAGCAATAGGTCCAACCCCAACTCCTACATTTAGACCTATGGAGCATAATTTTTTCACATTAAACACATGTCATTTGAAAAAAAAAATTCACCTGTTCAACATTGAATATAACGTAAACTTGAACATTTTAACTATCAATCTAATGTGTACCTATACCGTGTATAATATACCGCTCATAATGGGATTTAAGAAACTGGGGATGAATGGGAATAGGTCTATGGGGCTCCTCTTGTTCAATTTGGTGTCTAGGCACACAATTCATATGAGTGCGTCCACCTGTGCAGGACAAAAAAATTTCACATTAATCAATTTTTCATAACGAACAATAAATATAACCTACTTTAAAACATGACATAGCTAAACATCCAATGTACCTGATAATCCTCCTCTCATGGAGAGGTCTCTGGAGGGCTCGCCTAATGCCATTGTTGCTATAGTATCATATCAAATTTCTTCCCCTCAGAAACAAATTAGAAAACAAATTATCAATCGACAGTCATGTCATCAACCAATGGATAATAGGTACTATAGCTCCTTGACATACAAGGGCTCAACAATAGTACATGGCCTAATATCTCATGGCACTAACAAAGGTGGGTCCATCGTTCCTCCAGTTGTACAACTTGACTACCTAGGTATTAGTGAGTGGTCCCCTCGAGTGTTGTTCTACGTCTTTTGGAGCAATAGGACGGTTAGTTAGCCTATTGAAAGAGGGCTTCAAGTATGCCTAGGGGAATTCCTATATTCCTAAAGGTACATGGAGGTGAGATTTTGTTTACAAGTATTGTCTTATGTCGTAGTATTGCAAGCAAGGGTTAAAAATGTTTCACACAACGTGATTCTACTTTATTTCCTACATTTATTTTTCATCTACTGTAGTATTACCCAGTTATGGATAGATCACCGTGTTATTAAATGGCATTAGAACAAAATCCCAAAATAAAGTTTAAATATATATGAGCTTGCTAACCAAAGGAAAGGTCTCCTAAAATAGAAAGAAAATAACTTGTGCAAGGTATGTTTTGAGGCTGAAATTGCAAAATGTTCACAACTTCTGCTATACTTCTTTGATTGGCTATTATGACCCCAATCATGAAATGCTACAAGATCATTAGATATATTGTCACTGGATTGGCAGAAATTTTTTCATTCTATCAAAACATATCCAATTAGTTGAATTTTCCACCTTCCAAGAAAAATTCTAAAAGATGTTGAGTTTACATAAATGATATCTCCAATTATTGCACTTCATTTTGGACAATTCTTTTCTTCTAGGATAGGGTATTTTCAAGAGGAATTTAATTTTGAAATTCCATTCTCCAAGTTCCGCATAGAAAATTTCAAACTACTTGAACGCTTATGTACTCTCTTTTCCAAAACAAACCAACAAATATATTTTCTTTTCTTTTTTGATTTTGTGCCCAAAAATTTTCTCACTACATGCCCAAGAAAGAAATTTGACATAAATTTTCTTTTAATCAACTCCAAAACTTTGGAAAATCACTAAATGCTGTGCAAAATCTAGGAATACAAGAGAAAAAGAGATAAACAATAACAAATATCTCTTTGATTATAATATATATAGAGCTATGTTAATTTTCCTCTTCAAGGGTGTACCTTGCAAGAACTATGCTCCAAATAAAATCAAGGTCGTTGAAAATACATTGCATAACCTTCCACACAATAGATAACTATACATAGAGAGCCTAAACTACCCAAGGCCATACCTATAATGAGAGCATACTAAATAATTTTGACCCTCTTAAAAAATTGGGCCCTTTTTGTAATGGGTGACTATTAGCTAGCTATATAATGGGCCTTCTTGAATGAAGGTTGCCTCATACATTAATAAGTTATATAAATAAGGGGTTTAGGCTATGACCTTCACATGCCCTCTCCATTGGAAAGAAACTTTGTACTTAAGGTTCAAGGTGAGGAAATAGATGTATATTCCCATGTGGATCTTCTAGTTGCATATCTTTCCACTAGATCAATACTTGTCTAATTATATGTCTACACAATTGATGCTTTGTGGTATCCAATAGTGCTTGTAGTGTTGGAAGAGTTTGCTATTGATTTCAAAGGGTTTATAGGCTTGCATTCGTTTGATGATTTGCATGCAAAAATCAAGTGAATTTGGGTACAAGGACTGTCTAGATTGGTAGCCATTGCAAGGCCATTTCGTTTGATAGGTGGCACATTTTGTGGGTACTCTTAGTTGGTGAGATAATATTTTTTGAAGATTGATGCCCCAAATATGGATTTAGGACCAACACCTCATCTCCATGATCACATAAATGCAGAGATTGTTGCTGGAACTATTTTTGCGAAAACAACATGTTGTGATGTACCTTACAAGGACATTCTTTTATCGGCACTTGGTATGGATCTAATATGAAGTAACCATTATTAATTTTTGATTTCTGTGTGATGATAATATAGAGGGATGATCAAGTTATATTGTGTTAGTAGTTGTGCTATTGTAATTGTTATTTTGTTAGCCATATTGGTTCAAACCTTTACATAGGCTTAAAATATATTGTCTTATAGGGGAGTTCTTGTTAGTACTTCGAACAAAATTGATTTTAAAATTAATTCTGAACTCATGCATTATGGATTTCTCCATGAAATCAAGGACCATGATTTCTAATCGGATAGTGGCTATTAAAATTAGGATGAGGAAGCAGAGGAGGTGATGGTGTTGTTTGCGATCGTCGAGGTCAACAGCTTAGGGTCAATTCCAATGCCCGGCCTTTTCCCTATTCTATTACCAAGGCAAGCTAGCAGATACCCATCTTTGTAATGTTCGAAATTCTCGGTTATTAAATAGTTTGGTTCTTTTCAATGTATAGGAAAAAAAAGAAACAAAGAAATAATGATGGCGAGCTCGAGAGCTAGATTTTCTAGGGGGTGACTGAATCCTATGTTGCAAGTGTGAATCCACAAGAGTAGAAACTGTGACCACTGGCTTGTTTGGCATAATTCAGACTTTTCTTAAGGCAAAATTTTGAGATAAATTTGGCCCTAGTCAGGGCACAGTTGATGCATTATTTTCAGTTAAATTGAGACAGATATGAAGTTGTGTTTGTATTGAAGTTGAGGCATAAATCAAATTACCACATAATACAATTTACTCTAAAAAAAATAGATTCAAGACTTACCTGGCAATAGATATCCAATTTGTCGCTATCAAGGCTGCTCATGGTGGTGGACTTGCTTACTGAGGTGGCTCGAAAACGACTTGTGCTCCAGTGTATAGGTTTGTGTGGGCCAGGGGTTTGTAGAATGTTGGGGGAGACGGGATTTTAGATTTTATATAAGCATAAAACTCTCGGACGAGAGTGTAAGAGAATCTAAACTCTTTGACGAGAGTTAAAACAACTCTAGGCCGAGAGTTTTAAAACTCTCGTCCGAGAGTAGTATAAATATGGTCAAGCCCAATCTAACTCTCAGGCAAAACATTAAAAATCTCTCGGACGAGAGTTCTAAAAAATCTCGGTCGAGAAATTGAGTTGACTATTTTCTTGAACGAGAAATTAAAAATTTCACCCAAATTTTGGCCATCTGCCAAAAAGTGTTTCCCAACTTCGGGTTTTCACCCTTATGTAAAATTTGATCATGAATAGTTAAGCTAATGTAGAAAGGAGGAACTCCTCCTTCTTGGTGTTTTCCATTTACTTCAGGACCAAAAATTAGTTCTGGTTGATCATCACTCAAATTGACAGAATCTTCTCCATCATTCATGTTTAAAGTCTCAATAATATGTGATTTGTATAGATCATGCTTAACCAATTTTGTTAAAGGAATTGGTATCTTCAGTTTGGCAATTTCAGCTTGGATGTTGAATGGTGCTTGTGTTTTTCCTAACTGAATTATTTCTTCTTTAATAACTGTACTTTGAGTGTGTTTATCTTCTTTTTCTACAGTTGGTCTTTCATTTTATGTTTGTTTTTCCACTATTTTACTGCTTTTAATTTTCTTTTCAGGGACAGTTTGAGATGCAATGGAAGTTTTGGCAGGTTTTGAGGTTTCAACAACTGTTTTGGCAACAGTTGTTTTAGGATCAGCAGCAGATGTTTTTGTATCTGAAATTATTGTTTTAGCAGAATTTTTTGTCTTATCAGTAGCATATTTTTGAGGATTAGCTGAAGTTTGAACATCAATATCTGTAATGTCAACAATCTTAGGACAGGGTGTAATTTTAGGACTAGAAATTTTCTGATTAGGATTTGAATTTTTCTGAGTTGACCTAGAGTTTTGCTGGGTTTCCCTAGGGAGGATTTGCAGAACTTTGTTTGTAGGAGCTTCTACTGTTTTCTTTGTTTGAGTTTGGGTAGATTTCTTAGTAGGGGCTTCTACATTTTTCTTTCTCCTAAGGTTATATTTCTTATGAACTTCATTTATTGCAAACTCATAACCTTGCTTGTAATCAAAAGTCTCACCAAATTCTAATTGTAACTGTTGTAATTCATATAAATCCTATTATTATTGTGTAAGAAAAATGGTGTTATCATCATTAATTCCCATTAGATTGATCTGAGTGTCTTCATCATCTTCGTTTTGGTGAGAACTTTCAGCATAGTTCTCTTGGAAAGCTGGTCTTATTGTTTGATCAAGTGTTGATTCTTTAGATTACCAGTGTTGGTGTTTTTCCTAAAATTTGGATTTCTTATTTGAGGGCATTGTTGTTGATTATCCCACTGTGGCTTCCTTTCCATATTATCTAACCTATCCATCATTCTTTCTAAAGTTTTTGCTAAGTTATCTATTTTCGGATCTGAGGTTGATGTTTCCTCTTTTATTGTCACTCTTCTTTCATTTTTTAATCTAGCTTTCTTGGCTAACAAGTTTGCCTCTACACTTACATCATTAATTTTCATCTGCTCTAAGGTTTCTGAGTTTCTCTCTCTCATTTGGTAAGCCATATCTGTATCAAATCCATCAAGGAATTTGATAAGGGCAGATTATGGAGGAGGTTTAAGATTGGCAGGGATTGCATTGTAAATACTGTTATATCTTGTACAATAGTCTTGAACTGTTTCATTTGGTGCTCTTTTTATGTTTTCAATTTCAAACAAAATTTTTAATGGATCCGTATTTTTCTCCCATCTATTAATAAAAATCATATGGAAAGAAGCTAAATCTGCAATACTACCATCAGACAAACCTTTAAACCACTTCTTTACATCACCAGCTAAAGTTTGAGCAAAAAGTCTCATTTGAACATCTGCGTCATCAAGTTCATGTAGTTTGAAATAGTCTGTCATTTTATTAACATGTTGTTGTGCAGTGTAGTGAGTGGTTCCATCAAATTGAGGGATTTTTCTTTGATAATATTGGGGCATGGCATTTAGAGGGGCTTGTAGGACCAATGGGGCATATCTGGCAGCCATGGCTTGGATTCTAGCTTGGCTAGGAGGTAATTTTGAAGCACTTGGGGATGAATTTGAAGTACTTGCAGATGTAGTTGGGATACTAGAAGAGGTGCTGGGAAATTTGGTTGAAGTATTTGAAAATGCAGCAGTAGTGCTAGAGGATGAACTTGCAGTATTTTGGGATGGAAATAAAACTCTAGCTTGAAGTGGAAGCTTAAGAATGAAGGATTTTGTGGACTGAAGTGTGGTGGAAATAATAGATGAGGTGGTAGTAAACAAGGATAAACCTACAGATTCTAAATTACTGGTAGAAGGCTTAGGGGTATAGGTAGATAAAGCATTCAATTCAACTTAATGTTGAAAATAAGCTTCATCAATTTCCTTAATCAAAGTTGCAGTTATAACATCAAGTTTATCATAAAATTATAGGGCTTTTTCATCTGAATCTAGTGAAGAAGTTTCCTTCTTGCTTTCAATGAATGAAATGAAATCAGGATCTATTACACTATTATGTATGTCACTTTCTGATTTTATTTTAAACAAGTATTGCTCAAAAGATAAATAAAATTCAATGTCTTGTAAACTTGATAATTTATTGGGAAGATAATTTGCTTTGATCAATGAATTTGTATTGCCTAAACTTTCTACTTTCTTGTTTTTCTTTAGAATTCTGTCAGGATTATCTACTATGACAGCAGGTTCTGGATCTGGATTAGACCTGGTATAGTAGACGCTTCTGGAAGCCAGAATTACAGTTTTTTAATGAAAAGTTTACTGACAACCCTTCAAAACAATTTTAAGGTGAAAAGATAAGTAAAATTATTTCCTTTAAGATCTATTTTAAACATTGAGGATTGGTTAGTTCCCCAGTATGGTCACCAATATTTTATCACTCAGATTGAACCTCAGGCTGAAGAAGGCAATTCTGAGGTAACTACAAACCACACTTAGCCAAGTAGCTAGCCCTACTAGGCAAGGAGAGGGCTCTCTCCGTAAGGATCACAGCCAAGATGACTGAGGAAAGAAGATATTAGGCTAGGTATAGTAACTCGGGGTTTTGATTTTGATTGTATAGGGTTGTGCTGGATCAGAAGGAGTCAAATAGTCAGGGCAAGGAAATTAGGTCAAAATTTGCAAGGTGTTCTATGGGGCAAGGTAGGCAATAGTGATTTATTACTTTAGGATTTCAATGGGTGGGATGATCAAGACAGGTGAGGAGCTAGAAAGAGCATGGTGGAATCATGGGTTCTTCCTAAACTAAATAAATTACAGACTGTGAATATTTACCCAAAACAGAGCATAAAAATTATGGATTATATTCATCAAACTTGAAAACATTCACTTAATAGCAATGAAATGATGGATGAAATAAAAAAACATTCTAACATCTGAGAAAAAAATAAGAAACTGAAACTAAACACCATACCATAGGGATCCCACAAAAATAGCTGCAAATCTAATTAATATTCCTGCTCAAAACTGATACAAAGGTGTGTCTCTTCAAAATCCAAGCATCCAACTGAGTTGAACCATTAAGAATGACTGAGAAAATACATGATATAGACCTAAAACCAACTCATCATAGCTTCAGGAGGTCGAATCCATGAGAGGAGGAGATTTTCCAAGAAATACTGAACTAACAACTAGAGAATAGCATGGTCAAAGTGACTCATCCCAAATTTGAGCAAACTGATTCATTGCATGTCATTGAGGCCATTTACCTAATGTATATACCTTAGGTAAACCATAATTACATCACCAACCACTTATTACATCAGTAAAATTACATTTCCCAAAGTGAAAAGTCAAACTGGAGAAGATTTGCTGAAGATTGTAAAATTTTGCAATTTTCTGGCTAACGCGCAGCGTCCAAGCAGGAAAAATAGCCTATTTTGCATGTTGGTTTTGAGTGCCTTCCTGGTGTCAAAATAAACTCCATGATAGCTCATTGGAAAGATCTATAAGTCTTGTCTCTAAATGTATCTTCATTTTATAAAAAAAAAATTATTTGGCCTGTCAAAAATTCAATCTCCCAGGACTGGTAAATGCGCAGCGACCTGGTTAAAAAGGAGGCGGAAACATGATTTTTAGGTGGTTTTTTGCATGTTTGAGGGACCAATTCTCCTCCAAATCTTCTGAAACTTGCTAGGTTTTATGTCCTCATCATTATAAAACTACTGGTGGTGGCCATTTGGCATTTGGAGGCCCCAAAAAATATTGCAGTGTCCAGGTCGTTGTGCCTTTAGCAAAATTTCTAAGTTGAAAATTATCAAAAATTGCATAAATTAACATGAGTGCAAAAATGTGACAAAATTGTTGGATTACTTGCTCATTGAGTGATTGAGGCATGAAGTAACACCTCAGTAAGTATGTCCAACTTTTCTTTCTCCCCTTGCTTTATCAAACTTTCAATTTTTCATAGGCTCGTTTAAGCTTGGCCTTTGCAATTTTGTCTCTTGCAGTAGTGTTTTCCATCCTCCTTTGTATGTCATTATTTGTTGTCTATATTCCTCCTACAATTTATCTTCCTCCTGTGTTTGGCTTCCTCTCCTTTCTTTATTCTTCCATAGGTGCCTTAGTGTCAAAACCCTAGGAATTAATGGAATGGAAGGTGAGTCTATGAAGTGAGGGTTGTTGTGATGAAATTGGAGGAGTTTGGGAATAGGGATTTTTAATATGAGGGAGGTGACGGGTGTAGTGATTATGTGGGGTTTTAGGATAGGGGATTTAATTGTAGGTATGGATTAGGGATCCTAGGTAAATGAAAACCTAGGACTTAGTGTTTTTGGATAAGGGATTTATCACAAGTGTAGGGAATTTGGAGCCTAGCTAACTAGTGTACCTAGGGCTTAGGGTTTTAAGGAAATGAAGGCTTAGGGAAAGGGAATGTCACTGTACTGGTTTGGGAAAGGGTAAAATGAAATGGGGGAAGGGTTATGAAGGTTTAGGGAGTGAAATTGAAGTGTAAATTATGTTTTGAGGGAAACTAGGGTTTTGCATTAGAAGAAAACACCAAATTTCTTCTAAACAAACTAATGCATCAAAAAAGACATTTGATGAAGATGAGTGAAGCACATGGTAACTTACTAACTTGTTTGAGTCATGATGAATCACTGCTGAAGGTTTAAAAATGAGTTTGTGAATTTTTGAAACCTTGCAGGCAAATTTTGAAGCAACTGGGTGAACGCGCAGCGTCCGTGGCAAATGTGCAACATTGTTGAAAAATACACTGTAATTTCAACCAAACGCGCCGTGTCCTTGCAGCACCATTTTTCAGACCACATTTAGAGGCCTTCCCGGTGTCCAAATTTTTCCCAGGATAGCTCGTTGGAAATATTATCCTGTCTACTTTCCAAATATACCTTTGTTTTTTTGTTTGGAGTTTATTTTCCTTGTCAAAATTTTATTTTCCCAAATTTGGTCAAAAAGTTCTGAATGAAGGTGCAAAAATGCAGAGTGATGTTGCAGGCAAGGTTTGGAGGCCTTCCTCAACTCCAAATTTATCTCATGATATCTCATTGGAAATATCTCTCTGTCTAGTTATCACTTGACGCATCAATAAATTAATTTTGACACACCAGCTATAAGAAAACTTGATTTTCGCAAGGTTACGCCAACAGTGCAGCAACTCTCTTGTGGCACTTGTGTTTTTTGACATTTCTGTAAAACCATGACACCTGTGTAAAATATGAAGGAGGTTTTCTTTTTTGACCTATTAGGGAAAAAAAAACTCTCTCACTTTTGTTAAATTCATCTCTGTTTGGTCAGAAACATAGTTTGAAGTGAAACTAGCACTATGAGTGGCAAATGGCTTGACTCTTGGAATGATTTCCTGGAAGATGATGGAGACATAATGTTTATGAGTTTGGATGGCTTCATACTTGCTGAAATGACCTCCTTTATGCCTCCTCTACTCATATGTCTCTGATTCCATAGCAAACCCTAGCTCAGTGGGAGAGGAAATTTAGGGTTTAGTGCTTGTGGAAAATAATGACTTAGACACCCTTGGAAAAAAACAACTCCCTTTGACATTTGATCAATTTTTGATGTAGACACTTTTTGTATTTGAAATTTGATGTGTTGGCATGTGGAAATTTGAGTTGGCAGCCTTGGGAGACTGAGTACTTATTAAATTTGAACTGACTTAAGCAAATCATGAGTTTATTCTGGGTCACCTTCACACCTTCTGCTGCGCTTTATTGAAAATGAGACAATGCAATGATTTGACCTAATGAAACCCTAGTGACCTAATGAGAAATGAAAGAAACTGACTCAATGAGTGACTTTGACTAAAAGTGGAATGAGAGTAGACTTGTTTTCAGCATGATGAAGACATGGAAGAGGGTCATTAGGCATATACTTGTGAAGGAAAATGGGACACTTGACAAGCACAACCACCAGTGGAACAATTTTATATCATGACCTAATGGAATGATTGATAATTATTTAGATTGGGACACCTAAGATGCACATGCAAAATGTGTTTTCATCTCTGGTGGAAGTATGCAAATACTGACACTAACAACTCCAATAATTCTCAAGGGTTGTTATTATTTTTTGGTTTAAATAACATTAGAGGTAGCCACAAACCTACTTTTAAGCCTTAGGATCTAGCCTTCCCAATGCTCAGAGAGGGCTCTCTCTATATGATTTATCTTTGTTGATTGTAGTTGATGTTATGCTAGTTATGTAGGGTTATTTCGGATTTGATTTTGGATTTGGTTTGGTTGTGAAATCACTTACTCAGATGGATAGATGTAGGTTTGTATTCAATTTGGCTAATGGAGTCAAAGTGTTAAGGAGTAGAAGCATGATCAAGGTTCTAAAGGGAAGTATTCACAAGGCAAGATAGTTTGGTCACTTAAGATCCTTAGGCTGATGGTGAAAATGGTTTCAATCGGGATAAGAGAGCAATTAAGGGTTCTCAAATCCGAATAATGAGTGAAAAGACAGAGTTCAATCGAAATAAGGGAGAAATTAAGAATTCATTTATCTGGATATCAAACTAAAAACATATAAATGATAAATAGTTTCAAGACAGAGTGTAATTAAACATATTCTGTAATAACATTCAAATTATATCATTTAGATTAAGCAAACATATGAGCATGTGAAAAGTTCATAAAGAAAAAATTGAACAAGTAGAAAATACTTCACTATAATGGTCTAACACATGAATCCTACAATATAATCTCTTTATTGCTTTAATCCAGTCTGCTGACTTGAAATTGGTACAATCACCCTCAGGTTCCAGAATAGTACAACTATAGAAATGTTCAGAAATTCATCCACACTCAATACTTCCAAATTAGAAGTATTTATACAAAAACTATTACAAAATATCCTAAAACAAACTTAGGCATTATTCATGGAAAAAGAAATATCTTCATGCAAGAAGATAGTGACAGATATCTAACTAATGCAAGTTGTCCCTGCTTTTATTGAAATTATTGTTTGTTGTCTTCAATTTTTTGTTGATTTCTTTCTTTGTTGTTACTCAACGAGGGTTGTTTGTTAGGCAATGGAGTGTCCTCTACGCTGGCAGCTTTATCTATGTTTTGATTTTCACTCTGACCTTTCAATCTGATGCACTTTAAATTCTGCTTTGTAATTTCTGATTTGACTTTTAATTTTAACTTTAAATTGATACTCTTTCACTGTGATACTCATTGACTATGATATTTCAACTATAAACTGTGACTGCCCTGTTTTATCTTTACTGCTATTTTCTTCATAGTAAATCATCATATTTTCCCAGAATTTTGTCTCTGGCAATTTGATTTTCATCATCCTCCTAAATATGTCATCTGCTTCAGTGTATTTTGAGAATGTAGGTTTGTTGACAAATATGTGTTTTACCTCATGTTGTAGGTAGAAAAGATTCTCAAAGTTTTTGTAAAGTACCTTCCCTGGTGGAATACCTTGCATGGCTGAGTTATTGGATTGCTCCTTAGCCACTCCTCTCATCTTCTTATCATAATCATCCTGCTTCATTAGTTTTTCATGAATAACCAGAGGATTGAGAAGACCTTTCTGCCTTAGGACATCAAACTTCACCATGAACCTTGTGATGGAAACTTCCATATTCTGGCATTTCTCTTCTAACTGTATCATCAAATTCTTTTTAGAAATTACCTTCCTAACTTCTAGGATGGTTTCTGTTCTGTCATTAATTCCAATTTCTTCAAGTTATTGCCTATTTTTGGAATTAATAAATTTGATGATTTCAAGAGCTTCTTCAGGTTTCTTGCCAAGTTCTTCTTTTATCTTTTGGATAGCTTCTCTTGTTGATTTGACTAAGTCTTTTCGTTCATATATAACCTGTATGGATGGCCAAATATGATTGACAGATTCAATGATATTGGCTCAAAGCTGTTGTTTGGCTTGTGCCACTGGTTCTTTCAATGTTAGATCTTTTTCTAACTTCTTCAATTGATCATTCAACCTGTTGGCTTTTTGTTCTTCATTCTTGTGCATTATCTTAGCAATTTTCTTTCCATCTTCCATAGTTTTAAGCTATTCTTCGTGGAGCAATAAAAAGGTGTCTTTTTAACTCCTAATTACCTTCACATTAATTGTCAACCCAGGGACGACTTTTTATTTCAAGAGTGTACTCAGTCCGAGGCGGCTATTTACTCAAGAGTAATGTTTGTGAAGATGTAGTATAGAAATACAAATGCAGAAATAATAAATGCTTGAAAAGAAATCTGCTTGAAAAGAAATCTAAT